>JAYKKH010000088.1:0-126944 GCA_036507275.1 Sicyos edulis | reverse complement strand
TTGTGGCTTCTCGGATGGTATTTCCCAGTCTTTTCTTCGTTGGGCCCGGATTTATTGGTCTTTGGTTATGGATTTATTGGGTTGTTTATGTATTTGATTTGGGTGCTTTGTTTGATGTTCAGCCGTTCGGGATCGTCTAGAGGCTCGAGGATTCGCTCGTAGATTTATTATAATTATTGTTTTCTCGCTTGTCCCATGTAAGGATTTCTTACCGTGGTTGTGTGGACCTCTGCGATATATCTCGATATGCCTTGCTTGTTTGCTTTTGTTATGAGCATGTTAGAGATAGAGCAGATTGATTGAATTCTTGCTAGCATGTTTGCTCGATTTTACATGTTAGTGCCATGCTAGGTTTGTTCTCACAAAGATGCTTGTGATTCCCGCTTAAGTTGTAGTATCATGCTAGGTAATGTGATTTATGTCAGTCTTTGCTTGCTAGCCAGAATCATTGATTTTTGCTCTGTACTCTTAGATAGAGTTGTAGGGTTTGTCATCATCCGCAGGCCGAGCGGACATAATGTACTTTGTCCCAATGAGCTCGTGTCGGGAGTAAAGTGTGCGAAGCATAACGTATCTTGCTACCCCGCCCGACCAGCCGGTTGTGGAGTTAGCTACCCACTTCGGCATAGCCTAGTTTGTAGCTCGCTAGAGCGGAACCACGCCAACGGTGTAAGCTCGCCTTGGCCGATTCTTAGCTTCAGTGTCGGTGGATCAGCCGCATGATGAGCGCCGAGGGCCTCGCGCCATCGTGATCGATGACACCGCTTCCAAGTCATAGGCATGCGTGCACGCCCGCGTAGTTTGCCCTTAGGCCCCCGCATTTACACCGTGGCAGAAGAGCATGCGGTGTGCGCGCACACGCGTTAGTTGCCGGTTTGGAGAGCTTTTCCGGGCTAATGTTCGTGAGTACACCATTCCTTCCAATTTAGAGCCAGACTTCGGGTACTCTCCCGATAGTCCAGATGTATAGCGAGGGTAAGAGGCCCTTGAGGACACCCATTGGGATTGGGTTTTGAGCTAATCAATTGGTCGAGGGAGAAAGACCCTCGAGGGTGTCGGACATCATGGGATCGGTTTTTGAGCTGATCAATTGGCCGAGGGAGAAAGACCCTCGAAGATGTCCCGGGATTGGTTAAGAGAACCAATCATTAGGCCGGAAGTAGGAGACTTCCGATGATTCCGGAAGTAGGAGACTTCCGATGATTTCAGATCTTGTTTTATTGAGCTCGTTGAGCTATGATCTGTGTTGATAGCTGTTTGCTTGCTTGTTGAGGTGCTAGATGACGGATGTATCGTATTGTACCCCGGTTGGGGATTCTTACTGAGTATCTTTATACTCACCCTTATTTATCTTTCAGGTAACTTGGGACAACACCAGGATGGCTAGCGGAGGGAGCTGATTGATCATGGGGAGCCGCCGGCACTCTGTCTTTTATTGTTGCATTGTTTATTCAAAGATGTAGATGGACAGAGTCCTAGGGAACATTGTTTAAAAAGTTGTTTAAATTGTATTGTATATTTTGATAAATCATGCCGTGATGTTTTACTTTGTTGGATGGTTTAAATGAAAACTATGGTTTATGTTTTAAGGGTTCCCCTTCTCATATGTTTTGAATGGTTTTTAAATATGAGCACTAAACCGCTTGTTATCATATTTAACTTGCATCTTTGAGTGAGAACCCCGGTTTAGGACCATGTTTTGGGTCGGGTTTGTCACAGATTGTTTAAATTGTATTGTATATTGTTATAAATCTGCCGAAGTTGTTTTACTTCGTTGGATTGTTTAACCGGGTACAATACGATATACATGGTCATCTAGCGAGAAAGGTATGCAAGCTATGAATATAAACACGTAAGAGAGCACATAGCTTAAATCCACACATAAACTTTGGATGCCAACTCGTGGTCTTACTCGGGATAATCCACCTCATGATACGATCCTATACGAGAAACAAGCCTCGGCCTCACCGCTCTCATCGTCGATACGAAAGGTGCACCGAACTCAAGATCCCGAGGAGCTCTCCGTCGGCTCTCAGAATGAGCGTGTGCGCGCGCACCGCATGCTCACGCAAACCATGGGGAGTGCCGGGTCTAGTGGCAAGTCGCCCGTGTCCATCCACCATGCCTAACTAAATCTCCGGATCGGTGTCACCGACATAGGGGTGTGAGACTCGAACACGTGAACTATGTCACCTGAACCACCGCACTTTGAGGCTAAGGAACCGGCCGTGGTAGGCTTACACCAAAAAGCCGCCCTTGCCCTAACAGGTGGCAATCAAGGGCTACAACCAAAAATGCGAGGGGTGTGCGATCGCTGGGGACAAGGCAATGCCATGTCATCATCCCGACCGTTGGGGCATTTAACGATCGCCACCCTCACCCAAGATCTGCAGGGCTGCCGCCGTTAGGGTTAAACCCTAACGACGGATCGTGACGAGTCTTGCCTCAGACGCCCCTTGCCGTGGATGCAAGTTACGTTATGCATCCTGGCCTGGATGATTCTACCTACCATATCTCAAACCTATAAACAGATACAGAAAACAATCCAATACGTGATCAACAAATACAACAAACCTAGCATGATACTAATAAGCAAGAACAGATAACGAGCATGCCAGAACAAAACAACCTAACATGGACTAACATGAGAAACAACATAAGAAATCATGCCAGTCGGGAATTCAGAGCAGAGCACCTATCACTAAACATGCTGATAAACACAAACAAGCATACAAACAACAATCACATAATATATCGCAGGGCCCACACAACTCCGGTAAGAAATCCTTACCTGGTCGGAAGGCAATTACACACAAGAATCCTAAGCTGCGATCGATCCCGAGCTAGCTAATGAGAACCTAACAAGCACAATAATTATCACAATCCATAGGCCTAAATATAATAAAATAAACGGGGCTCAGCTCGGGAGCAACTCACACGGCACGGGTGATGCACGGACGGACGGACAGTCGTGACGTCGGGGCTGCTGGCTGGCCTTGCGGCGGCAGCTGCAAGCATAAGCAAGCTGATAGGCTGGCTGGGCGTAGGAGCGCAGACAAGCAGACGCGATGCTTCGGACGCGAGCAGCGAGAGCTGGCTGCGCGTGGACGGGAGGAGCGACACGGCACGGGCGATTGCGCTGGCGCGGACGAGAGACGGGCGCTCGGGCTGCGCTCGGGCTGGGCGCGGGGCTGACGCTGCTGCTCTCGCGGACGAACGACGCGACACATCTAGGCGTCTGGGCGAGCGATCTGGCTGTGCGATGGCTCTGCAGCGCTCTGGCCGACGCTGGCCGCTCGGCTAGGCGGCAGGGCTGGCGGTCGGGCCGCTTGGCGATGATGCGGCGGCTGGTGCGACATAGAGGCTCTTCTTTTGGGAGACTCGCTTTGCTCGGCCGGCCGCTCTTTGCTCGGCCAGGATGACGCTCGATGGCCGAAGCTTGGCACGGGGAAGAAAAACATGGCGAAGGCTAGGGAAAGAAGGCTTGGGCGGCCATGGAGCTTGGAGAACAAAAGAGATGAAAACCTATTTTTCTCTTCATTTAATCAAACACACCAAAACTCCAAAGACCCAAAGCTAACCAAGATATGCCGCGGAAAGAGGAACAAGAGCCTCATGTGGCTCAACTAGCCACTCCACCCACCTGACTTCCTAGAACCCCGGGTTCGAATCCCAATAAACACATCTTTATTCCTCAATTTTTCGTTTGCATCTCACCATGCCCAAACACATCCACAAAGCATCAAAATCCCACTTAAGTCCATCCAATAATTTTTACAACTGAAAAAGACATCGGCCCTGACGGCCCAACCAAATTACCAAAATACCTCTAGGGCATACCTGGAAGACCGGGATGAAAACCTGGGCCGTTACAGACAAACTACTCGGGCCAGGTACGCATGCCTAAAGACTCGGAAGCGGTGTCACTTAACACAGTAGTGCGAGGCCCTCGGCACTCATCTGTAACAGCTTGTACCACCGACCTGAAGCTAAGAACCGGCCAAGGTAGGCTTGCACCATTGGTAGGGTTCTGCTCTAGCAGGCTACAAACTAGGCTTATGCCGATGTGGTAGCTAAATCCACATCGGCTGTCGGGGGGAAGCAATGTACGTTATGCTTCGCTCTAACTCCCGACCCGTGGGGACAACGTACGTTATGTCCACTCTCAACCTCTAGATGATGACAAACCCTACTGTTCTAACTACGAGCACAAAATAATTAATTCCTGGCTAAACATACATATTCAACATCAATCACACTTAACCTAGCATGATACTACGAACTTAAAGCAGGAATCATAAGCATGCTGGAAGAACAAACCTAGCATGGCACTGACATGTACAAACAGGCAAACATTCTAGCAAGAGATCAATCATAGCTGTCCTATCACTATCATGCTCATAACAGTCAACAAGCATACAAGGTACAATCATGATACATCGCAGGGTCCACACAACCACTGTAAGAAATCCTTACCTGGAAACAAGCAGTAAATATGTATAATGCTCCTAGAGTTGCAGAACACACAACCTAGCAAAACATACATAGCTACATCAATAACCTAAACTAGCTATCTCTAAACTAAACTCAAAGAAACAAGAACCGGGAAGTTACCCCGTGAGCTATACAAGCTCTCGGCCAACCCCTTGGGAAACTCCAAGGGAGATCTTGGCTAGGCTAGGGCTAGGGCTTAATCTCGGCCTCCTCTTCAACAACCTCCTGGATTCGACTAGGCTTCACCTCCAACACAACGGAACACAAGTTAGCTTGTCGGGAAGACAAACAACACACTCTCAAAGCACACCAACATGCTCATGGCTAGGGTTGAGAACTCACCTCGGGAGTGTACTCGGTTTGGCAATTGCTCACGGCTACTAGGGCTTGATGCGGAAACACTCTCAGCTTCGATCGGAGCTTGCAAAACAACAAGGACATGATTAGGGCACACCCAACCAGCAAGCTTAGCTCTCGGCGAAAGGAAACAAAAGCTTACCACGCAAGATTCGGCTTCTTGAACTTCAAGACTCTCCTCGGCAAGATGAAGACTCTTTGGGTTGAGGCTAGACAAGAGGAAGAAAAGCAATGCTTGACTCGGCTTGCAAGGCTCCTCCAAAGCTCGGCTAGGGTTTGCTTACACAAACAAAAAAACCAAGATTAGGGACACAACCATTCATCACCATGAGATCTCGGCCAAAGAAAGAGGGCTTACCACATAGGGATCGGTTGCAAGAAACTTGAGAGAGTACGCAACAGCAAGGACTTGCTTGCTTGTTGAGTTTCGGCAACAAGAAGAGTGATCAAGAAGGAGGGCTCGACACTCACAAGGGGAAGAGCAAGGTTTCGGCCACTCCATGAAGAGGACCAAGGGTTCTCGGCTACAAGGGTAAAAGAAGAGAACAACTTGGTTCGGCTAGGACTTGTCCAACAACAAGAGTGGTGCAAGTCTCGGCTAAGAAAGAAGAATAGAAGAGAGAAGACCTACCTTGGGTCTTGATCTTGATTCTTGGAGAAACGACAAGAAGATGGAGGGGAAGAGGAGAAGAGTTGTAATCGGCACGGTGTGAGGGGAATAGGTGCGGCAACTTTTAGGAGAAGGAAAATATGATTCCTTTTTATCTTTTAGTTTTTGATCGATTGAAATCCTGGGCTTTCCCCCTTCGAGTCCCAGCTGAAGCAACCTTTTTCTCCTTAATTAACTCATTTAGATCCATGTCTCCAAATCTCTTTCGGTCAAGGGTTCAAATCCCAATGGAAGCACTTTAATTCTTTTTTTATTTTATAATTAACCGGAACACCTCCAAAACCCTACCAAACAACATGTCTTTTGGGAAACAACCACCAAAAAATTCACAGATCTCAGCAAATGATAGAAATAGCCCCGGGAACCCTAAAAATCCACAAACCCTAACCGGGGATCAAAATGACCAAAATACCCCTAAGGGTTAGAATAACTCTAACGGCCCAACCAAACATCCGAATACTGAACCGAAAGTACCTGGGAAACTGAAATAGAAAACTGGACCGTTACAATACTTCCTCCTTTTAAGACTTTCGTCCCCGAAAGTCCTAAGACGAAAACAACTCTAGGAAAACTCCACTTATCCTTAACCAACAGAACTCCCGGATAAGACAACACCAGTCTTCTTCGAAACTCAAACCCTCTTGGGTTCCCAAAGGCTCTAAGCCAAGATGCCATCGAGTCTGCCGCAACCATCTCGACCAAAACTAGATATACACTAGGCTCCAAAGACATAGACGTGACACTGCAAATCGGTACGCCACATGCTCTGATTCACTCCAACTCTCAAACAGTCTTACAACCCTGGGGCTTACCTATCTCCGCTTACCAAACATACAACGCCCCACCATGGCGCTACTTTCGACAAACACGTCAACTGATCACAAACTCCAGAACACTAGGCCGGACACTAACGTAACTTCCTCGAACGCCGCAAATTGTTAACAAACAAATTTCAACCCTACACCACGCCGACCAAACAACTGAGCCTCTCGGGTTCCAGAAACCAGTCAGCCTCATCTCTCTTCACAGGAGACCAGCGAACTCCAATGTTTGCCTACAAAACTCAACGGATGCTACCTATCAGAATTCTAAACTATAAACAGATAACAGCTAACAATCCAATACGTGCTCAGCAGAAACAATGAACCTAGAATGATACTACGAAGCAAGAACAAATAACGAGCATGCCAGATAGAACAACCTAGCATGGAACTAACATGAGAAACAACACGAGAATCATGCCAGTCGGAATTTATAACAGAGCACCTATCCACTAACATGCTAATAAACATAAACAAGCATACAAACAACAATCACAGAATATACCGCAGGGCCCACACAACTCCGATAAGAAATCCTTACCTTGGTCGGAAGGCAACAACACACAAAGATCCTATGCTGAAATCGAACCCGAGCTAGCTATCGGGAACCTAACAAACAACAACAAATATCACAACCTATAGGCCTTAAATAAAAATACAAACAGGGCTCGGCTCGGGAGCAACTCACACGGCATGAGGCTGGCGTGCTGGCGCGGCAGGGGCTGCGCGCGTAGATGGACGGCGGCATGGGCGCTGGGGCGCTGTTGGCGTGCTGGCGCGGTAGGGGCTGCGCACGCGGACAGAGATGGCGCAGGCGACGCGACGCTGGCGCTCGCAATGCGCTGATGCAGGCTGCGATCAAGGCTGCTCGCGTGCGGCTGGGCGCGCGGGCAAGAAAACTGCTGCTGCGTGCAGATGGGATCGAGCGACGGCAGGAGGCACGAAGCGATGAAGCTGCTGCTACTAGGTGCTGGGCGATGGCTGCTGCTGGGCGACTGGGCATGCGACGCTGGGTGCTGCTCGACTGGACGCTGCAGGCTGGCGTGCGACGGGCAGGGGCTGCTCGGCTTGGCTGCACAAAACCAGCACTCAATTTCTTCTTCTCTCGGCCATCAAGAACAACACCAAAAAGAGAAGGAGAGATCGAGAACACTTACCCAGGGCGAACGAGAAGGCAAAGCTTTTGGGAGAAGACGCACGCAAGGAGAGCTTGGGAGAAAAGGGGGGTTGGGCGATAATGAGGATTTGGACAAGCAAAAAGATGAAAGCCTATTTTCTTTTCTTTTAATCAAACTCACCTAAATCCCAAAACCCAAGCAAACCAAGACATACCGCGGAATGAGCAATAAAAGCAACCGGTGGCCCAATTGGCAGGACCACACCACTGACTCCTTGGCCACCTGGGTTCGAAAACCAATAGAAACACTTTTAAACCACAATTTTATTTTTGCATCTCTCCATGCCCAAACACATCCAAAAAGCAACGAAACCCTACATTTGACCATACAAGAATATTAACAGCTGAAAAAGACAGAGACGGGCCTAACGACCCGACCAAATTACCAAAATAACCTTAGTACATACATGGAAGACTGGGATGAAAACCTCGGCCGTTACACCGCAGCCCCTCGCCAAGCTTCGCACCAGCCGTGCAGCAGCTTTGCTCGCCGTTGTCACTCGTGCCTCTCTCGCCTTTGCCAAGACCTTGCTGTAGAGCCTATTCTTCTCGGTTGGGGTAGTTTCCGAGCCCTTTGTCTTTTGGTGCTTAGTTGTTAGATGGTTGCTGGATTATTATGAGTTGTTTATATTATTTGCTAGGTTGTGTTGGTCATGCAGCTCGAGAAGCACTTAGTTTATGTTATTGTTCTACTGCTTGTTTCCAGGTAAGGATTTCTTACCATGGTTGTGTGGACCCTGTGATATCTCACGATTGTATCTTATGTGCACGTTGATTGTTATGAGCATGTTAGTATTTATGACTGCTTTATAATTTACTTCCTGCTAGCATGTTTGCCTGTTTGTACATGTTAGTGTCATGCTAGGTTTGTTCTACCAGCATGTTTATGATTCCTATTTTAAGTTCGTAGTATCATGCTAGGTTATGTGTTTATTTTGTTGAGCATGTATGAAGCCAGGAATCGTTTACTCTGAATTCTTAGTTAGAATAGTTAGGGTTTGTCATCATCCAGAGGCTGAGAGCGGACTTAACGTACTTTGCCCCAACAGTCGAGATCCCATGCGAAGCATAACGTACTTTTCTTCCACCCCGGCAACCGATGTGGATTTCCTCTCGCATCGGCATAAGCCTAGTTTGTAGCCTGCTAGAGCGGAACCTTGCGAACGATGTAAGCCTACCTTGGCCAGTTCTTAGTTTCAGGTCGGTGGTACATGCTGCTACAGATGAGTGTCGAGGGCCTCGCACTACTGTATTCAGTGACATCGCTTCCGAGTCTTAGGCATGCGCACCTGGCCTGCATAGTTTGTCCCTAGGCCCTCACATTTATGTCGGTTACAGTAGCATGCAATGTGCGCACACACGCGTTAGTCGCCAATTCCGAGCGGTCCCTCGAACTAATGTTCGTGAGTACACCACTTCCATTCCAGTTTAGAGCCAGACTTCGGGTACTCTCCCGTTAGTCAAGTATTAGCTAGCCGAGGGTAAGAGGCCCTCGAGGACACCTATTTTGGGATCGGTTTTTTAGCTGATCGTTTGGCCTAGGGAGAAAGACCCTCGAGGGTGACTGACATCTATTTGAGATCAGCTTTTGAGTTGGTCATTTGGCCAAGGGAGAAAGGCCCTCGAGGATGTCTTGGGATTGGATAGGAGAACCAATCATTAGGCCAGAAGTAGGAGACTTTCGAGAATTTTGGATTTTCCCGTTAGCTCGTTGAGCAAAGATCTGTGCTGGTAACTATTTGTATGTATACTAGGATGCTAGATGACTGACTTATCGTATTGTACCACGGTTGGGGATTCTTACTGAGTATGTTTGTACTCACCCTTATTTCTGGGTTTTTCCATCAGGTAACTTGGGACAACACCGGAAAGGCTAGCGGAAAGAGTGTAACGGCCTAGGTTTTCATCCCGGTCTTTCAGGTATGCCCTAGGGGTTTTTTGGTAATTTGGTTGGGCCGTCAGGGTCGTTTATGTCTTTTTCAAGTTGCTAAAATTATTGGATGGATTTATGAAGGTTTTTTAGGCTTTGTGGTTTGGTTTGAGCATGGGTAGATGCAAAAGTAAAAATAAAGGAATTTATGTTGCAGCTGGGATTCGAACCCAGGTCTCCGGGAAAGCCTGTGGGGATGCATGCCAGTTGAGCTATGGAGAGCTCTTGTTGCTCTTTCTGTGTCATATTATGGTTAGCCTTGGATCTTGGAGTTTTGGTGCATTTGGTTAAATGAAAAAGAAATTAGGTTTTGTCCTTCTTCTCCAACACACCCCCCCTTTGCCGTCCAAGCTTGCCTCTTAGCTCTCCAATCCGATTGTTCATCCCCTTTGCAGCTCCGTTGCTCGATCGTCAATCTGGGTAGGTATCGGTCGTCTTTTCTTCTTCTCCTCCTCCGATTGGTGTGCTGTTTGGCCGGGTAAATAGTATGTGTGTGTGTTGTGTTAGGTTGCAGCCAGCCGAGAGGAGCCCCCACCCAGCCCGCCTCGCCATCGCAGCCTCCCGGTACCGCCGGACCACGCCCAGGTCGCCTTGTCGCACGCCCAACAACCGAGCCAGACCGCATGGAGTCTCCCAGTCCCGTCGCCCCTCTTCGCACGCAGCAGCAGGCACCAAACGCCAGCTCGTCGTCGCAGCAGGTCGCCCAGATCGGCTGTGGCGAGCCAGCGACGCCAGACGCGCCGCGCGCGCGCCGCGCCGAAGCGCTTCTCTTCCGCGTCCGCATCGCACGCCCAGCGCCCGCGCGTCCTCACCCGTGCCGTGTCCCAGCGCTGCCCCGCCAAGCGCAACCAAGCCTCAACGCTGTCCGTGCGCGCGACAATTAGCGCCCAGTAAGGCAGCCTTGACCCGCACCACACACCCGCAAAGAAGGCCAGCCCCTGTGTCGCTGCGCTGCGTGTGCGTGTGAGTGCTCCCGAGCCGAGCCTGCTTGTTTCTCGTATAGGGTGTATTGTGTGGTGGATTATTCCAGACTAAGACCCTGAGTTGGCATCCGAGGTCCAAGTGTGGACTTAAACTATGTGCTCTATTCTGTGTTATATTCATAGCTTGCATATCTTTCGGCTAGATGACCATGTATATCGTATTGTACCCCCTGCTGGGATTCTTCTTGAGTAATTCGTTACTCACCCTTATTTTGTGGTTTTCCACGGTAGCCAAGGTGCGAGACAGGATGGTCAAGAAGGAGCTGTGATCATGGGAATCCTGCTGTCGTCTCTGACTTTTTATATTATGACTCTTGCCTTTATCTTCCCCTGAATGCATGTAGCCAGGCACAGAGCCCTAGGATGTTTTCTAAATGTTTTGTGGATTCCAGCATTGTAGTATTTGGGAAGGTTTTGAATGATTTTAATAAATCTCTGATCAGAGTAAATTTTGGAAATGTATTTGTCTTGAAACTGTGCTTGGAGACAGAATGTGTTTCAAAGAAATCGTAATGATTTCTGTTTGAATGTTGAATGTTTTAAGTTTTAATTGGAATCCAAAATCATATTTGCATATTGTCCTTTACTTTGAATGCATGCATTGGGGTAAAGGCCCATTTTGAGCCCCTTTTTGGGTCAGGTCTTTACAGTTGGTATCAGAGCTTAGAGTCATAGATTCTGTAGACTGACCTTTTGTTGTAGGTCATTTTCCCCATGATCACCAAAGACTGACACCATCGTGCGCTAAGTTTTCTTTTTTTTAGAAAGGGGTTAAGAATTTACAATACTTTTCATCTAGTGTATGCCTTGTTTAGTGTTGTGGAGCGGAGACGAGCAGGTTCTGACTCGTCATTGGTTTGGGTCCTGAGCACCATCATGCCAACTTCCCGCAGTGTAAGATGTATGTTTGCAGCTTGTCAGGGTATCCAGATAGATTAAGATACCGTTGGGACACCGTCCTAGAGAGAGGTAGAGATTAGACTCCCGTAGGCCCTTGCGGTGTGGCCCAGCTGTTAATTTCCCCTAGAGAGAGGGTGGAGGTGTTTTGCCCTGGAGTACCACTCTAGGAGAGGAGTTAGCTTTGGCTTTTGCTCATGTTGATGCTTGTGGAGCAGGTCCCAGAGTGGACTAGCCTGGGTAGTTCAGGTGTTGATCTTGAACCTTAGCAGATTGGTTGATTGCCCAATGAGTAGCTGCAGAGTTAGTAGCCTTCGTGGAGAAGGTAGAGCCATCTTTGTTCTCTTGTAGAGTGTTGTTGTTTTGCAGCCAGTAAGTCGGCACCCTGTGGTTAAGGGTGCAGCGAGCAGTGTACCCATCGGACGTGATCCGTTGGTGGTTTCCCCAGTTGTTTGGTAGAGTTGAGCACTCTTCTTATGGTGAGCTCCTAGAGTAGAGCTAGCTGCTGCATGTTGAGAGATCCGGCCAGAGTTTTGTTGAGCATCATGTGGAGATGCAAGAGTAGGCCGTGGGACTTCAGTTAGATGAGATGCCATAGGCAGGGTTGTTTGAGTTTTGAGCCCTTGTATGCCTAGCCATAGTTTTTGTCACTTGAGGTTGTGACCTTGCTGGCCCCATTTGTAGTAAGATGTGGATTTGGTAGTAGGGGCACTTGAGGTGCATTGGTTGGTGTGCCGCTTTGGCACTAAGTCTGGTTCAGGCCTGAGCTTGGCATGGGTATAGCAGATGGTTCTTTAATTCGTCTGGAGTTCAGCACACTCCTTTAGCCTTTGGATCCGTTTGTGGCAATTGCACCTGTTTAGGTCATGCAAGAGGGCTAGTTCAGTGGTAGTCGAAGGACTACAAGTGAAAGGATGTTCGAGAAGAGCTGGAGCCTCTTCCCAGTGTTACTGGGGGTTGAGTAAGTCAGCAGGTTGACGGTTGGTAAGTGTTAGTGCGTGTGAGTCTCACGCTAGGGCAGAGGTCAAGAGATTTTGTGGTTGGTAGTGCGGTCCACTACCTTCGGGTGCCTAAACCTGAGTTGAGTGAGCATTGTAGATGCGAGTTCGGTACAGCAGGGGAACCATGAGTTGGATGCCCGTGAGATGAGTTGGATGCTCATGAGATGAGTTGAATGCTTATGAGATGAGTTGGATGCCTATGAGATGAGTAGGATGCCTTATGAGAGGAGTTGGACGCCTTATGTGTAAGCACACTTGGTATAAAGTAAGTTCGGTTTGGCATCGTTATGTTTTAGCAGAGCAAGGTTGCCACTTCTTCGTGTATCGTGTGGAGATGGAACTTTTGGTGTTTCTTTGGTTGATGGTATCTCTGCCGGAAGTTAGTGTTGCCTTTTGGGAAGCACCTGTTAGTCTTGGATCTTTGAAGGAAGCTTGAGAGTTGTGCACATAAGTGTGTTTTGTGTAGTTCGTTCTGGTGGCGAGAGTTTCGGAACCATGTAGGGTTTGCATTGGAGAATTGGTGCTCAGTTCTTGGAGGAGTTGGACTCCATATGGATGTTGTAAGGCTTTAGTTGAGGTTGTAAGGATACCGTGCTCGTAGTTGGGTTGTTGCTTAGGCAAGTTTGGTTAGGTTGGGCCTAAGCTTGGTTGGTGGAACCTCTTGTTGTTCATGGTTGGAGTTCAGATGGTACTGAACAAATGGTAGGTTGTAGCAAAGCCGCGTAGTTCCCGATCGTTGTTGCTAAGAGTGTTGCTCGAGTCCCTTACCTGTGGAAGCTACATTGTGGCTGATGCTTTGAGTAGGAGGATGACACATTCTGAAGCGTTTCGGTCTTTTTGGTTTCGAGGTTCGGAGCAGCCCAAAGCATGGTTGTGATGCCGGAAAAAGGAGTTGTTTGTTCAGCGGTTGGTTGTTAGATCGTTAGACGACAAGCAGTGTGTCGAGGGTTGTCGAAGAACCCTAGTTGTGGAGAGCCTCACCAGAGCTCAGTCAGGCCCAGGTAGTGAGTCTCAGTTGGAAAGCCGGAGTCGTGTAGGCTGTAGACCTCGGGTGAGTTGTTGGCAGATTTGGTAGGCTAGCAAGCTGGAGTTTGTTTGGAGTAGAGTCCGAATTGGTTCCGGTGTGGTGGCAAGTTGGTGCTTGGTGTTGACCAAGGTGTGGTTTTGAGTTGCTAGAAGTTAGTTTTGCTCATGGGGCAAGTGGTTTTGCCCTGGCGGATGTCTTTCCTTTTTCCAGAGTTTGAGAGTTGCCCTTATTTGGTGTTTGGGGGTGAGTCTTCTCTTGCCCGTGGTTGGTGGTCCAGTCTGTGGTGGACCCCCCTGTTGTTGCCTCTGTGAGAGTTGGATGTTGTGCTTAGCTGAGCAAGACAGCGAGCGGTTGTGGAGCTCTCTGTCCTCGGACGTCCGCTTGTAAGGATCTGTTTCTCCTTGGGAGTTGTCAGGTTATTCCTTGGTCTTGGAATTGGTGGTAGTGGTGCTAGTAGGAGGAAAAGTTTGTTGGCTGCTTGGAAGCAGTTATTTGTCCAAGTTAAGAGGACTCTTGAGTGGTGTTCTGGAAGTTGCGGTAAGGGTTGTTCTGCCTCCTATGAATGTTTGGCCTAGTTGGTTAAGGTTTTTGTGTGTTGGCATGGAAGCTGTTGCACCTTTGTAGTTGAAGAACTCCTTTGTATCAGTTGTGGGTTGAGGTTGCACCATTGTGGTTGGATTAGGGTCTTGACCTTTTGAGGGATCCTTGTTGGTTAGTGTGGCTTGTGCTCTGCCAGACATTATTGGTATTCTGGTTCTTGGTAGTTGGTGTTAACCTAGTAGTGGAGTTCCGTTTATGAAGTTTCGGTGGGAGGGTGCAATAAGCCTAGCTAGAGGGTTAAGCCTGTGTGTGTTATCGTTTGGACTTGTGAGATATGTTTCATATTTGAGGCAAGCTTCGTTCCGTTGCTTGCATGGAGGTAAGTTTGGTGGAGGGAGCCCTCTGGGGCCCGGTTGTTGGCAGGCTGACTTGTCCAGCCAGTGATTTGAGTCAAGCTAAAGTCGAGTGGATTGGCATAGCTATGCAGTTTGTAGTTGTTTGGGCTTCCGAGTTCGTAGCACTCAAGTTGTTGGGTTGTAAGTTCCGTGTGGGAGTTTTCAGTTAGTTGAGGTTGTTGTGTGAGTTTGGATTTGGAGGATTGGTTTCAGTAAATAGAGCTCGCACCTCGTTTCGTGTGCAGATGCCATTTCTATGGAGTAGAGGCATGTCAGTTTCAGGCTGGAGTTGTTGTCACGGTGGTGTGGCAACGAAGGTTTGTTCTAGGCAAAGCGGTGCGTTGATGAACCGTGGTTCGAGAGCGTTGTTAAGAGGCTTATGAGCCGAGTGCAGTCCTGTAGTGTTTTCACCCTCTGACCGATGGTCTTTTGGGAGGAGTGAGCCGGATCCTTCAGAACTTGTTGTGAGGTTGTGTTTCCATGGTTAGGCAGCAGGAGACCAATGTTGGTTTTATGAGTTTGCTTTGGGTAGCAGTTCCCAGCTGTTAGTTCATATAGCTCCGTTGAGGCGTTGTGTTGTAAGTATTGCAGGATTCCAGTGTTCTCGGAAAAGGTTGGTGGCCATCAATTTTGTTTTGGGTCCTGAGTTGCTGCATTTGACCAGAGGTGATGTGCGTGGAGTTTAGAGCTAGTGTTGTCACTTCAGAGCAGGTAGAGGTTACGCCGATGTTCGGCGTCCGAGTTTTAGAGTTTGAGGTTGGACAAAGGCGTAGTTTTAAGGTTGTGCCGTGTGAGTTGTGTTGAGGTTTGCAAGCGGGAGAAGTGGAGTCTCCTGTTGTTGGACCATTTGAGATTCTCGAGAGGATTGGCGAGTTGCATATTGGTTAGCTTTTTCTGTCATTGTCACCCGTGTGTAGTGTTCTCATGTATCGGTGTGAGGCAGTATGTGTCGGACCCATCGCTCACAGTGGACTTTGAGCCTTTGCAGCTGATTGAGGATTTGAGCTTCGAGGGGAAGCCTGTGAGTATTCTTGTCTTTGAGACGAAGACGTTGCGTAATCGTGAGATCCATTTGATAAAAGTTCAGGTGGAGGAGTCATAGTTCAGAGGAGGCCGCTCGTGAGCGGGAAGACGGATGAGATTGCAGATATCCGTGGCTTTTTTCATCTTAAGGACTTTCGAGGATGAAAGTCATAAAAAGGAGGGAATATTGTAACGACTCAGATTTTCATCCCGGTCTTCCAGGTATGCCCTAGGGGTATTTTGGTAATTTGGTCCGGCCGTCAGGGCCGTTTATGTCTTTTTCCAGTTGCTAAAATTATTGGATGGATTTATGAAGGTTTTTTAGGCTTTGTGGTTTGGTTTGAGCATGGGTAGATGCAAAAGTAAAAATAAAGGAATTTGTGTTGCAACTGGGATTTGAACCCGAGTCTCCGAGAAAGCCTGTGGGGATGCGTGCCAGTTGAGCTATGTAGAGCTCTTGTTGCTCTTTTTGCGTCATATTATGGTTAGACTTGGATCTTGGAGTTTTGGTGCATTTGGTTAAATGAAAAAGAAATTAGGTTTTTGTCCTTCTTCTCCAACACACCCCCCCTTTGCCGTCCAAGCTTGCCTCTTAGCTCTCCAATCCGATTGTTCATCCACTTTGCAGCTCCGTTGCTCGATCGTCAATCCGGGTAGGTATCGATCATCTTTTCTTCTTCTCTTCCTCCGATTGGTGTGCTGTTTGGCCGGGTAAATAGTGTGTGTGTGTGTTGTGTTAGGTTGCAGCCAGCCGAGAGGAGCCCCCAAGCCGGCAGCCTCGCCATCGCAGCCTCCCCACCGCCGGACCACGCCCGTGTCGCTTTGTCGCATGCCCAGCAGCCGAGCCAGACCGCATGGAGTCGCCCGATTCTGTCGCCCCGCGTCGCGCGCAGCGAAAGCGAGCACCGTGACGCCACTGCTCGCCGCAGCAGTCGCCCAGATCGGCCGCCGCAGCCAAAGACGCCAGATCTCCCGCGAGCGCGTCCTCGCCCGAGCTGCTCGTCCGCATCGCACGCCCAGCGCCAGCGCGCTCCGCCTGGTGCGTGTCCCGGCGCACGCCTGCGCGCGCCTCGGCCTCCCGCTGCTCGTCCGCGCGCACGCTAGCGCCCCAAAGCCGTGCCACCGTCGCCCCGCCCGCACCATTACGCCCCAAGCAGCGCCCAACCCCGTGTCGCCGTGCCGTGTGAGTGCTCCCGAGCCGAGCCTGCTTGTTTATCATGTTTAGGCTTATAGATGATGATTATCATTGTGTTTGCTAGGTTCCCGTAGCTAGCTCGGGATTGCTCGCAACTTAGGATTTTATGTGTAGAAGCCTCCCTACCAAGGTAAGGATTTCTTACCGAAGTTGTGTGGGCCATGCGGTATTATATGTGATTGCTGTTTGTATGCTTGTTCGTGTTTATCAGCATGTTTAGTGATAGGTGTTCTGTTCTGAATTCCCGATTGGCATGATTTCCTATGTTGTTCCTCATGTTAGTCCATGCTAGGTTGTTCTGTTCTGGCATGCTCGTATCTGTTCTTGCTTCGTAGTATCATGCTAGGTTCGTTGTATCTGTTGAGCACGTATTGGATTGTATTGGATTGTATGTTATTGATATGATAGGTTAGAGTGTAGGTATGTAGCATCATCCGGGCCCGAATGCATAAAGTATATTTGCATCCATGGCAGGGACGTACGAGGTAGTACTCCGTCCCTAGACCCCGTTAGGGTTTAGCTTACCCGACCGATAGGCCCTGCAATCTTGGGTGAGGGTGGCAGATCGTTAAATGCCCCAACGGTCGGGATGATGACTTGGCATTGCCTTGTCGCCGCGGTGGCACGCCCTCAACGTGTTCGGCAAGAGCCCCGATTGCCACCGTTAGGGCAAGGACGGCTTCTGGTGTAAGCCTACCACGACCGATTCCTTAGCCTCAAAGTGCGGTGGTTCAGCCGACATAGTTCACGTGTCCAGTGTCTCACACCCCTATGTCGCTGACACCGATCCGTAGATTTAGTTAGGCATGGTGACTAGACTGGGCGCTTGCCACTAGACCCGGCACCCCTAGCGTCTGCAGTAGCATGCGGTGCGCGCTTACGCTCATTACAGCGCCTCTACCGAGAGCTCCTCGGGATCTTGAGCTATTGCACCTTTCGTATCGACGAGAGATGAGCCGTGAGGCCGAGACTTGTTTCTCGTATAGGGTGTATTGTGTGGTGGATTATTCCGGACTAAGACCACGAGTTGGCATCCGAGGTCCAAGTGTGGACTAAAGCTATGTGCTCTATTATGTGTTATATTCATAGCTTGCATATCTTTCGGCTAGATGACCATGTATATCGTATTGTACCCCTGGTTGGGGATTCTTACTAAGTAATTCGTTACTCACCCTTATTTTGTGGTTTTCCACAGTAGCCAAGGTGCGAGAGACAGATGGTCAAAGAAGGAGCCGTGATCATGGGAATCTCATTGCGTCTCCGACTTTTTATATTATGACTCTTGTCCTTTATCTTCCCTCGAATGCATGTAGCCAGCACTGAACCCTAGGATGTTTTCTAAATGTTTTGTGGATTCCAAAGATTGTTGTATTTGGGAAGGTTTTGAATGATTTTAATAAATCTCGATCGAGTAAACTTTGGAAATGTATTTGTCTCAAAAGCAGTGCTTGGAGACAGAATGTGTTTCAAAGAAACCGTAATGATTTCTGCTTTGAATGTTGAATGTTTTAAGTTTTAATTGGAATCCAAATCATATTTGCATATTGTCCTTTACTTTGAATGCATGCATTGGGGTAAAGGCCCATTTAGAGTCCCTTTTTGGGTCGGGTCTTTACAGGGAGCTAACTGATCATGGGAGCCGCGACACTCTATCTTTCTATTTGTCTTTAGAGTCATATTTCCTTGATAGAATGCTAGAGAAACCGTTTTGCTTTGCAGAGTTGTTTTTAATTATGGAGTTTTAAATACTCGTCAGGACCTGTTTTATGATGTTTACTAAATTGATGTTTTTCTACAGATTTAATAAAAGAGTTTTCTTGTTAAGCAATTTCAATGTTAATTTAAAATGGTTTTAATTGTAAGCATGCTAAGTAAGAATCGGGTTTTGGAGCACTATTTGGGTCGGGTTCTTACACAGACAAACAGAAGTAAACATGATTATCAACAGAATAGCCCCCAGCGAACCTGGAAGAACCTATCCACTAACAATATATTCCAAATAACCTGCAGAAACCTATTCACTAACAGTTCAATATATAAACAAACGACCAAGAGATATCATTGCAGTGTGCAGGGTCCACACAACCCCGGCAAGGAACTCTTACCTGTCAAATAGTAGAACCTAAAAACAGAGGATGCCCTTGAGCTACAGATCACCACACAAGCTACCCTAACAAACAATCACAAAGTTACAATCAAAGCATAAACACTCTAAGAAACCAACAGAATGTAGATTAGGGCGTTACCGAAACCCGAGCAAAGCTTCAACTCCCAACTAGGGTCTCGGCCAAAGGAAGGATAACCACACCAAAGCGAACTTCAAACCCTTCTTCCTCCACTCTCGGCTAGGGCAACATCACAAAACAAAACCACATGTTAAACTTGGTTAAACACCAACAAACAACCAATTGTGCTTCCAAAAAGCTCTCGGCCACAAAAGGAAAGATGGGTTGAACAACACAAACAACACACTTACTCACCTAGAGATTTCGGCAATGAAGAGAGCACAAGGGTGGTCTCAGCTAGCTTCTCCAACAAACACCTCAAATGTTTTTCGGCTAGGCTTGGCTTGCACAACAAAGAAAATGTTTGATTAATACATTACCCAACCAAAACAAGATAGATCTCGGCTAGATCTACACAACTAAGTAACCAAACACAACCAAAACCTTACCTTGGAGCTCTCGGCAATGGTGGCTACAAGAGAAGCTCTCGGATCTTCAAAAAAAAAGAACAAAAGATCAAGAAGAAAAGCTTGACAAGGAGGTCTCGGATCTATGACAACAAGAGAAGGATTTCGAATCCAAGCTAAGCATGAGGATTTCAGATCTAGGCTTGGAGAAAGGAGAGCTTGTGTTGCAACAAGATATGGAGAAGAACAACCAGGAAGAAAAGAGTAGAGGGCTCGGATTTAAGCTTGCAAAGGAGAAATGACTTGGAAGAAGCTTGAGCTTGGAAACCTTAGGAGCATTCGGCCATGGGGATAAGAGAGAAGAAGAAATGAGGGGAGGGGGTGGTCGGCTAGGGTTGAGGAGGAAGGAGAAATCATTTTCTTTTTCTTAATTAAAATACAAAAAAAATTCTCCTGTTGACAAGTGTCAAATGAGGTTCTCCTTCGAGTCCCAACTTAACATTTTTTAAAATGAATTTATGTTTAATCCCAAACAACCTCCAAACCTCTCCAAATAACTCCCGGACCTGGAACATGAACCAAAATAATTTATTAACACAACACGAGCCTGGAAAATTATCAAAATACCCCCGGGAGGACAAATGACCAAAATGCCCCTAGAGGCTCAAACAACTCTAACAGCCCAACCAACTAACTAGAAATCAACCGAACGTACTTGGAGAACCGAAAGGAAAACCTGGGCTGTTACAATAGCTAAGTTTGGGGGAACTAAAGCCTCACCTTCATTCGATAATAAAGCAAACTAAAACAACATAAAATATTTTATATTTGAGAGCTAGCACACCCCTAAACTTAAATCATTGCTTGTCCTTAAGTAATGCTCGTCTGTTCAGTTAGCTATTGTTTTAATTATTTCTCCATTTCCTTCTCTTTAGGCTTAAATCCACACTTCTTACCGCATCTCATATTCTTAGCTAAAAAACTTCTTCTCTTATCAGTTTTAAAACTTTCCTAAAGATTCAAGTTTAGTCTTAAAATCCTCCCTACCATGACTAACATATTGTTCCTCATAGCAAGTATGTCTCATTACTTAATATATTGTATCGATAATCACTTCTAGTCTAAATTTTCCCAACATATTCTGTCAAGACTATATTTAGGCCTTTATATCCCTTGAGAATTTTTTGTTTTTGCTATGCTATTCGCATCCCTCTCAGGTTGCACTCGTATCTATAATTTCGTAGTTCTTAGAATGACCTGATTGAGCATCAAACAATTCACCTAAGCAAAAGAATTTCAAGCTTGCGCTTTTCCATAGACAACGAAACACTTAAGGTGCTATGCTATTCACATTTCTCTCTCTCTCTCTTTTCTTTTTCTTTTTTTTATTTTGATTTTCTCGATCTGTTGCCCGCAAAGTTAGAATCTTCATTTCTCTCAATATGCTAAAAGGTACGCTGTAGGGGTTAAGAAATGTGAATGGCAACACGTATTGAGGATTCACACGCTAACATGGCAGTTGCATTTAGTAAATTACGTCCACAAGGAAACCAAGCAGAAATTCAAGGTGGCAATAAAAGACAATGTAAAGAAATTCCAGTGGAAATCAAGAGATGTGCATTAATGATGATTTTCTCACTCATTTGGACTTGCCGACCAAGTAATTCAACATTATAAATATCTGTAGGAAGGCCTAAGTCGAGTGAGCTGGTCAGATGGCCAAATATGATATAAGAATCAGAGCCAATTCTCAAGAAAAATCATTGGTAGTGTTCTTGGAAACTGATCATAAGGGGGGGACTACACACTTCACATCCGCAACAATTCCATTTTACTGTTATTATTAGGAGTAGCTTGTAGTTATAAACATTTTGTAGTTACAATAAAATCAACTCATTTAACCTCTATATTATGTTTATTTCTATGGTTGCGACATAAAAGTTTTTGTTAATTATTCATAAATAGAAGAATGCTAGGAATGTAGGTCATTGAGTGTACACTGCTACTTGTTATTATATATATATATATGCATCGATTAACTGCCCACACATGTACCTTGTGGTGAGTTCGGAAGAAGGAATCGCATGTTAATTTAGTTTGCTACGTTAGGTTGTGTGGAAGTCTTTTCACCGTTTAAAGTTTTAGGAATAACCTTACTAACAACTTGTGTCGCCTTATTATTAGTATGGAGTTCGCATCGGAACCTAGCTCTGCCATAAATCATTAAGTGCGGAAGTACTTATTTGTTAGGGAAGCAAGAATCTCTTTGACTAGTCCGCACGGGTAGTATCTTCTAGGACTGTTAGTTATCAATACTCGTTTCATCATATTTATTTTGTTCGTTGCATCGTATTTACTTTAGTCTTAGCATCATATTTATTTACGAATTCAATTTCAAAACAAATCACAACAACTTATCCAATTCATGCTTTACTTTTCTACATAACTTATATCCTAATAATTTTAGCTCTAGACATCAATCTCTATCGGATCAATAAAATTTATATACTTATAACTTGCTGCAATATCCGACTGCGTATACTTAAGCGTAAGTGATCATTTGTTTGGACTTAAAGTGCGAACATATATGCATATTTCTTATCCACGCATTTTAGAATGCGAAATTGTACTTATAAATCGAGTGTAATGCTATGATTTAGAAGCTTAAATAGCGCTAATGTTTAGAGATATCATGCACCCTAACCAATTTTGTCACTTAGTTAGATGTCTTGTTTATTTAACTGCAACTCGTCTCGAAATTAGTTATTCAATGCATACTCTTGCACAGTTCTTGAGTAATCCACATGTTTAACATTGGGATGCGGCCTTAAGGATATTGCGATACTTGAACAGGGCTCTAAGTCAAGGTGTTTTGATGAGTGAAGTGAGTTTGTCCGCTTATCGTGACAGTGATTGGGCAACTTGTCCAATGACTCATAGTTCGTTGTCTTGATATATGGTTTTTCTTGGTTCTTCTCTATCTCATGGAAAACTAAGAAACAAGCCACTTTCTCTCGTTCTTTTACTGAAGCTGGGTATCGTGCAATAGTTGTTGGTACTTGTGAGTTAAAATGGTTGAAGTCATTACTAGTTTCTCTTGGTATTTTGCATCCTCAACCTATGAAATTATTTTGTGATAGTCAATCCGCTCTTCATATTGGAAAGAATCATGTATTTCATGATTGTACTAAGAGATCGAAGTAGATTTTTATTTTGCTCGTGATAGTTGTTATTTGGAAATCTTGCTAACTCAATTTCTTCCCACTAGACACCAATTGACTGATATTTTTATAGATGCGCTTAGATTTTTACTTGAAAAGTTGGACATTTGCAATTTACATGTTCCAACTTGAGAAGGAATTCTAGGAATTGTAAAAGGAATTATATTTAAGTTAAATATAATTCCTAATTTTCATAGATATTATCTATTTCCTAGATTTATTATATTTGAGAATTGTTAATATTTTCTAGGATTTATTATTTTAGTGACTATATTATTTTAGCGACTATTTTTAGCTTAATACAATGGAAAAATAGGGGACACTTTGGCCATGACTACAATTTTACATATTCAAAGTTTGTTTAGTGCGCAAAGTACCTTTTTTCTGAAGTAATTTGAAATACACTGATCTAAAATAATTACTTTTGTTTAGTGCATGCTTTTTAGTTGTCTACTTTATAGTCATTTCAATCACTTTTTTTTTTAAAATATTCAAAAAGTCACACGAGACTGGTTCTAATTTCGAAAGCCACATAAATTGGAATTATTTTTCTTTAATACCATGTTCTTTATGTCAATTACAGCAAAAGAGTTGAAATGACATTTTGCTAATATTTAACGTGTTTATGCGGCTTAGCTTTTTTGTTTTGAAGAACAAATTATTGTTTGCTGTTGGTTTTTTTTTTAATTTTTAATTTTATTTTATTTTATGTTGATTTGATTCTGTTTCAATATTATTTCTCTTGTTTCTCATTTTTATCTACGAGATTTTACATGTATAGTAAAAAATATAAACTATTTTCATCTATAGTACAAAAGAAAAACTAATTTATTTATAGTAGAAAAATTCAAATTAAATTATATTATTTGATAAAATTCAATCAATGGTAGACCTATTCTATCACTGATTAAGTTCTATCACATATAAAAAAATTAAGTTTTATTATTGGTGAATTCTACCACTCATAAAATTCAATCAGTAGTAGATTCATTTTAGAATTGGTTGAGTAGTGGCATGGCAGTTTCAGGCTAGAGTTGTTGGCACCAGGGTGTGGCAACAAAGGTTATTCTTGGCAGTGCGTTGAAGAACCGTGGTTCTGTAGAGCGTTTGTAGAGGCTTATGAGCCGAGTGCAGTCTTGTTGTGTTTCCACCCTCTGACCGATGGTCTTTGGAAGGGGTGAACCAGGTCCCTTAGATCTTGTTGCGAGTTGGTGTTTCGTGATTAGGCAGCGGGAGACCAGTGTTGGTTTATGAGGTTGCTTTGGGTAGCAGTCCCCAGCTGTTTGTTCATATGGTTCTGTTGAGGCGTTGTCTGGTAAATGTTGCAGGTTTCTAGTGTTCTGTGAAAAGGTTGGTGGCCGTCAGTTTTTGGATCCTGAGTTGTTGTAGTTGGCCAACAGTTCAGTGCAGAAGATTAGAGCTCGTATGTTGGTAGCCCAGAGCAGGCAGAAGTGTTACGCCGATGTACGGCTTCGAGTTTTAGAGTTGGAGGTTGGACAGTGCGTGTTTTTAAGGTTGCACCGATGTGAGGTGTGTTGAGGTTTGGTAAGCGAGGGAAGTGGAGTCCCCGTTTTGTTAGACCATTTGAGATTCTCGAGAGGATTGGCAGAGTTGCATATCGGTTAGTTCTTTCCCGTCATTGTGAGATGTACAGTGTTTTCTTGTATCGATGTTGAGGCAGTATGTGCCGGACCCATCGCTCATTGTGGACTTTGAGCCTTTGCAAATTGAATGAGGATTTGAGCTTCGAGGGGAAGCTTTGTGTGTTCTCGTCTTTGAGACGAAGTCGTTGCGTAATCTTGAGATCCGTTTGGTAAAGGTTAAGTGGAGGAGTCAGAGTTCAGAGGAAGCCGCTCGTGAGCGGGGAGGACGAGATGGGATTGCATTATCCTCGAGTATTTTGATCTTAAGGACTTTCGAGGACGAAAGTCATAAAAGGAGGGAATATTGTAACGGCCCAGTTTTCATCCCGCCTTCCAGTATGCCCTAGGGGTATTTTGGCAATTTGGTCGAGCCACAAGGCCGTTTATGTCTTTTTCAGTTGTTAAAATTATTGGTTGGACTTAAGTAGGATTTTGATGCTTTGTGGATGTATTTGGGCATGGTGAGATGCAAAAGAAAAATTGAGAATTAAAGTGTAGCAGTTGGGTTTCAAACCCAGGTGGTCTGGGAGGTTAGTTGTGTGTCGTTGCCGGTTGAGCCTAGAGTTGTTATTGTTACTCTTTCCGCGGCATATCTTGGTTAGCCTTGAGTCCTTTGGGTTTTGGTGCATTTGTTTAAATGAAAGGGAATTAGGTTTTTGAGTTTCTTCTCCAAAAAAGCTCCTTGGCCACCCAACCCTCTTCTCTCAAGCCCCTTGCGTGTGTCTTCTCCCGAGAGCCCCACCGACCGTCGTCCCAGCCAGCCAAGCAACCCAGCCGAGCAGCCCAGCCAGATCGCACAAGCAGCCTCATCATCGCCGCGGCAGACGCCTAGCCCAAAGAAGAAGTGTTCTGCTGCAGCCAGCCAGCTGCAGACGCCAGCGCCGCCGCACGCCCATCATCGCAGCGCCGCACGCCCGCGTTCGCCTTGTCCGCGCTCCGTCGCGCACACCAGACGCCATCGCCCAGCCGAGCTCGCTCCCGCACTCCCGGGTTCGCCCGTCCGCGTCTGCGCTCGCGCCTGCGCGCCCTTGTCTCGTATGCAGCTCGTCCGCGCGCAGCTCCCAACAACAACACTTTTAATTCTCAATTTTTCTTTTGCATCCCACCATGCCCAAACACATCTACAAAGTATCAAAATCCTACTTAAGTCCATCCCATAATTTTAACAGCTTAAAAAGACATAAACGGCCCTGACGGCCCGACCAAATTACCAAAATATCCCTAGGGCATATCCGGAAGATCGGGATGAAAACCTGGGTCGTTACAATATTCCCTCCTTTTTATGACTTTCGTCCTCGAAAGTCCTTAAGACTGAAACAGCTCAGGATAATGCAATCTCATCTCGTCTTCCCGCTCCCAAGTGGCTCCTCTGAACTCTGACTCCTCCACTGAACTTTTACCAATCGGATCTCACGATTACGCAACGTCTTCGTCTCCAAGGCAAGAATCCCCACTGGCTTCTCCTCGAAGCTCAAATCCTCATTTAGCTGCAAGGGCTCAAAGTCCACAATGTGCGACGGGTTCGGCACATACTGCCTCAACATCGATACATGAAAAACACTATGCACCGCTGACAATGACGGAGGTAGGCCTAACCGATATGCAACTCTGCCAATCCTCTCCAGAACCTCAAACGGACCAACAAAATGGGCACTTAACTTCCCACGCTTACCAAACCTCAACACACCTCGCATCAGTGCAACCTTTAGAAACATATGTTGTCCAACCTCAAACTCCAAGTCCCGACAACACATCGGCGTAACTCTTCTCGCTGCTCTGCTCCGAGTCACAACATACGAGCTCTATCTTCTCGCGACCAACATTAGTCAATCGCAAAGAACTCGGGACCAAAACTCGCCTATCACCAACCTCTTCCCAAAACACGAGACCGCAACGCTTACCGTACAAAGCCTCGAATGGAGCCATCTCAGACGTCGACTAATAATCATATTATAGGCAAACTCCATCGAGATACGATCTCGTCCCAATCGCCAGGAAGTCCAACACACAAGCCCTCAACATGTCCTCCAGAATCCGGTTCACCCTCTCGATCGACCATCTGTTTGAGGGTGAAAAGTCAGTGTTGAAACTGCACTCGGTGCCTAAACCATTCTGGAGCGCTCTCCATAAACGAGAAGTGAACCGCGAATCACGGTCAGACAAAATTCTCACAGGCACACCATGGTAACGGATGATCTGCTCCAAAAACAACTGCGCCCAATGTTCCACGGTGTAAGTGTCTCTACCGGGAATGAAGTGTGCACTCTTTGTCAAACGGTCGACTATCACCCAGATCTGAGAGAACTTCCTCGGAGTCCTCGGCAAACCAGAAATAAAGTCCATGGAGATCTCTTCCCATTTCCACTGAGGCACACTCAGCGGCTGCAACAAACCGGCTGGCCTCTTCCTGGGTGCCTTCACTTGCTGACAAGTGAGACACCGACTGACAAACTCTGCAACATCTCTCTTCATACCCATCCATTAGAACGTCTGCTTAAGATCCTGATACATCTTGGTACCCCCGAGGTGCCAAGCAAATGGAGAGTTGTGGGCCTCTGAGAGCAACTCTGCTCGCAATCCTGCAACATCCGGAACACACAACCGGCCTCTATAAGTCAACCCACTGTCTGGTGAATACACGAAGTCAAAATCTCCGTCAGCACTAACCCTGTCAAACAATCTCTTAAGTGCGGGGTCACTCAGCTGGCTATCAATAATCCATTGTCGATCGACGGCCGAATCATTCAATCGAGCTACTCGGCGCAGAACCTCACCCAACAACACTGCCTCCTCGGCCCGCTCGAACTCTTTCCGCAATCTGGGCTAAGAACTCAACAACGTCGCAGAGTGCGACGTCTTCCTACTCAAAGCATCAGCCACAACATTGGCTTTACCCGGATGGTACAAAATCTCGCAGTCATAATCCTTTACCAACTCTAACCACCTCCTTTGCCTCATATTCAACTCCTTTTGAGTAAACAGATACTTGAGGCTCGGTGATCGATAAACTATGAATACGCTCACCATACAGTAATGCCTCCAAATCTTCAAATAAAACACTACAAACCGCCAACTCCATATCATGACTCGGGTAGTTCTGCTCATACGGCTTTCAAATGACGGGAAGCATAAACAATGACCTTCCCGTCTTTGCATCAACACACAACCTAATCCGAACTTAGAAGCATCAGCTGAGACCACGAAACCACCTGTCCCCTCCCGGATCGCTAACATCAAGTCAAGTCAAACTACGCTTGAGCCCGACAAAGCTCTCATCACACTTACTATCCCAAACAAACTCGACACCCTTCCTCGCCGACGAGTGAGGGGCGAGGCTATGGCGGAAAAGTCCTTAACGAATCGACGGTAGTAACTCCGCCAAACCCGTAAAGTCGCGAATCTCGGCAAATCGAAGTCGGCTTGGCCCACGAACTCATGCCCTCAATCTTCGCGGGGGTCCACGGCTATTCCATCTCTCGAAACCACGTGACTTAGGAAGGCCACCGCTCCAACCAGAAATCACATTTGGAAAACTTCGTATAAAGCCGGTTTTCCTCAAAGCCGCCAATACTACTCGCCTCAAATGCTCTACATGATCCTCCTTAGTCCTCGAATAGATCAGAATATCGTCAATGAACACAATGACGAATCTGACCAAAAATGATTTGAACACCCTATCCATCATGTCCATGAACGCTGCTTTGGGGCGTTAGTCAATCCAAACGACATGACCACAAACTCATAGTGACCATATCTAGACTGAAAGCTGTCTTAGGAATGTCGGCATCCCGATCCGCAAATCGATGGTAACCGGATCTCATATCTATCTTGGAGAACACGGAAGCTCCTAAAGTCGGGTCAAACAAATCATCAATACGGGGCAACGGTACTTATTCTTCATCACACCTTATTAAGCTCGTGATAATCAATACATAAGCGCATTGAACCATCCTTTTTCTTTACAAATAGAATGGTGCTCCCACGGGGACACACTCGGATGGATGAACCCTCGATCTAACATCTCCTGCAAATCAACCTTCGATTCCTTTAACTCACCGGCGCCATACGATACGGAGCCTTCTAGATAGGGGTGTCCCTGGCTCGAGCTCAATTGTGAAGTCAACCTATCTCTTCGGGGGCAACCCTAATAATTCCTCAGGAAACACATCCGCAAACTTCTGCATGACCGGCACCTGATCAACAGTCAGCGAGGGGTGGCTCTACCCAGACAACTTGGCTAGGTAGCCCCAAGCTTCATGAGCTAGCAAACGACGAGCTTTCACAGCCGACACCATCGGCGGGCAAACTCCACCCTGGACTCCACGAAACTTAAAGCTGGGCGTCAATCAACGCGTGGTTAGCAGCTAACCACTCCATACCAAGAATCACATCGAAACCGCTCATAGGCAAGACTATGAGCGTAGCTACAAGCAACTCTCAGGATATCTCGATCCGGCCATCCTTAATCTTATCTCTAGCTAACATATTAACTCCCGAAGGAGTTGCAACAGATAACTCAAAACCTAGAGGCTCTAATCTCAACCTAGCATGGTAAGCAAACAACACAGATACAAACGAATGCGTAGATCCAGAATCAAACAAGACAAATTCGCAGTGATCTAAAATAAGAAGCGACACACTACACGAGTGGCATCATCAGACGCTCAGCCTCCCGACGGTCGTAGCAAACACCCGACCTCTTCTGCCTGCTTTGCTTGCCGAGCCGCCATAGCCGGTGATCACAAAAATGGGCCATATGCCCCTCTCTACCACAACGAAAACACAACCTGGGCCCTGTCTGACTAGCTCTAGTGTGGGCTCTCCCACAAGTAGCACATGCTGGAATCTGTCTGGGACCGCCCTGCTGGCGAGGCTGGAAACCGGCCGGAGCTCTACGCTGATCCCGGTTCTAAAACTGACCTTGGCAACGCTGGCCGCCACCTCTAAAATCAAACTTACTCTTCTGCCCCACTGCAGCTGGGACAGGACGCTGAACCGGAGCGGCAACAATCCGCTCAACTGGATACTTCCCATTATAAATGGTAGCCACATGAACCGCTCTAGCATAAGTGTCGTGGCATGTGCCCGACATCTGAGACACACCCCTCCTCAAACCAAATGAACTTCCTAATCTTCACTCAGAGTAGCTATCAATCATGAGCAAAATAACCATACTCCGAGAACTTCCTCTCATACTCCTCAATGGAATCAGAACCCTGCTTCAAATTCTGGAACAGCTCTACCATCTTCTCCTGGCCCTCATCACTAATATACTTGTCCCTGAACTCAGACTTGAAGCAATCCCAGGTGGCAGGTGGAGACCCAGCTGGTCTCTCACTCAAAGTGGACTCCCACCACCATCTAGCTGTGCCTCCTAGCACATGAGCTGCACACCTCGGCCTCTGAACATCGGGGCACACCATAATCAGGAAGGTGTACTCCAAATGGGCAATCCTCTGGCTGCCTCTAAAGCATCTCCCGAGGCATCAAACTTCTCTGGCTTCCACTTCACGAAGTCCTTCAACCATCTACCAAGCTCCTCGGCACCCTCTGCCACATCTGCCCCTGGGCTACTTGCTCCTGTGGAGCTGGGGGTGGAGCTGCGCCCTGCTAAAACATGCGAGTCAACTGCTCGATCTGGGCTTGGGACTCTTCCCGCTACGCGGCCAACAAAGCCTGGGTCTCTGCCCTCTGGTCACTCAACAGGCTGACCATCATAGCCCTCATAGAATCATCAAATTCTGCTCCAGGAGTAGTCTCACGGCGCTCGGTCGCCTCAACGCCTACTCTAGGCGCAACAGGGGGAGCTACTGGTGGAATGCCATCAGTCTCAGCTTGGGACGAAGTCCCTGCAGTATCAGACCCAATCCTGATACTCTGACCTGCTCTCAATCCTCCTCTTCCGGCGCGGGTGATTGGCATGATGGCGATATACACCCAAACCAACAACTAGTCAGAACCTGCTCGTCTCCGCTCTACAACACTAAACAAGGCATACACTAGATGAATGGTATTGTAAATTGTTAACCCTTTTCTAAAAATAGTAAACTTAGGCGTACCTGATGACTGTCGGAGTGCTGATGATCATGGAAAAAATGACCTACAACAAAAGGTCAGTCTACAAAATCTATGACTCTGAGCTCTGATACCAACTTTAAAGACCCGACCCAAAAGGGGTTCTAAATTAGGCCTTTACCTCAATGCATGCATTCAAAAGTTAAAGAAATATGCAAGAATGGTTTTCGAATTCTAAGTGAAAACTAAAACATACAAACAACCATTTAAAAAGTCAATATAAAATTCCTGAAATCAATCCCTGTTTCCAAGCACCTGTTCCAAGACAAATACATTTCCAAAACTCACTCTGATCAGAGATTTATTTAAAACATTCAAAACTTTCCAATAGTTACAACAGTGCTAGAATCCGGAAAAATAGTCAGAAAACATACTAGGGCTCCGTGCCCAGCTACATGCATTCAAAGGAAAATAAAACATAAAGAATCATAGACATAAATTCAGAGTTCGACAGCTGGTTTCCATGATCACAGCTCCTCCTTCAGCCATCCTGTCTCGCACCTTGGTTACCTGCGGAAAACCACAAAATAAGGGTGAGTAACGAATTACTCAATAAGAATCCCCAACCGGGGTACAATACGATATACATGGTCATCTAGCAGAAAGGTATGCAAGCTATGAATATAAACACACAGAGAGCACATAGCTTAAATCCACACATAAACTTCGGATGCCAACTCAGGGTCTTACTCTAGGATAATCCACCACACGATACGATCCTATACGAGAAACAAGTCTCGGCCTCAGCCTATATACTGTCGATACGAAAGGTGCACTCAACTCAAGATCTCGAGGAGCTCTGCGTCGTCGCCAGAATGAGCGTGTGTGCGCACCGCATGCTCACCGCAAACCATGGGGGTGCCGGGTCTAGTGGCAAGTCGCCTAGGTTCGATCCACCATGCCTAACTAATCTCTCGGATCGGTGTCACCGACATAAGGGTGTGAGACTGGACACGTGAACTATGTTAGCTTTGAACCACTTTGCACCGAGGCTAAGGAACTCCGCCGTGGTAGGCTTACACCAGGAAGCCGTCCTAGCCCTATCAAGTGGCAATCAAGGGCTACGTCTGAACATGCTGAGGACGTGCCGACTGCCGGGGACAAGGCAATCCCTAGTCATCATCCCTACCGTTGGGGCATTTAACAGTCTGCCACCCTCACCCAAGATTGCAGGGCCTGCCATTAGGGTTAGCTAAACCCTAACGATGGATCAGGGACGGAGTACTGCCTCGTACATCCCTACCGTGGATGCAAGTTATGTTATGCATCCTGGCCCGGATGATGCTACCTATCTGAACTCTAAACTATAACATCAACAGAAAACCATCCAATACGTGCTCAACAGATACAACGAACCTAGCATGATACTACGAAGCAAGAACAGATAACGAGCATGCCAGAACGGAACAACCTAGCATGGACTAACATGAGAAACAACATAAGAAATCATGCCAGTCGGAAATTCAGAACAGAGCACCTATCACTAAACATGCTGATAAACACAACAAGCATACAAACATCAATCTAATATAATATCGCAGGGCCCACACAACTCCGGTAAGAAATCCTTACCATGTCGGAAGGCAACTACACACAAGAATCCTAAGCTGCGATCGATCCTGAGCTAGCTAACGAGAACCTAACAAACACAACAATAATCACAATCCATAGGCCTAAATATAATAAAATAAACATGGATCGGCTAGGGAGCAACTCACGCGGCACGGCTGACGCGCGGACAGATAGGCTGCACGTGCGGGGCTGCTGCTGGGAGCTGCTGGGCGGTAGGGCTGCGCGTTGGGCGCTGACGGGCCCAGATGGGCTGCAAAGGTTGCAACGCGGACGCTGGGACAACATCGGGCGCGCGGGCGCTGGGTGCGGACTGGGCGTGCGACGGCTGCGCGACTCGCTGCTGGGCATCTGGGCGCCTGGGCGATGGGGCTGCTGGTGCGATGGCAGGGGCTGGCGTCTGGGCAGGGGCTGCTGCTAGGCTGGGCTGCACAACACCAAGGCTCACCTCTTCTTCTCCATACCAGCAAGAATACACCAAACAAAGAAGGAGAAGAGGAAGAGAACTCTTACCCGGGATGACACTCGATCAAAGGGCTGCTCGAGGAGATGAAACTCGGCTTGAAGCTTGGGGGAGACATGCTTGGGCGGCCAAGGTGATTTGGAGAAGAAAAAAAAATAACCCTATTATTTTAATCAAATGCACCAAAACCCAAAGGACTCAAGGCTAACCAAGATATGTCGCGGAAAGAGTAACAAGATCATCTGGTGGCTCAACTCGCCACACCACCCACTTGACTTTCTAGCACCTCGGGTTCGAATCCCAACCAACACACCTTTATTCCTCAATTTTTCCTTTGCATCTCACCATGCCCGAACACATCCACAAAGCATCAAAATCCTACTTAAGTCCATCCAATAATTTTAACAAGTGAAAAAGACAAAAACTACCCTGATGGCCCGACCAAATTACCAAAATACCCCTAGGGCATACCTAGAAGACCGTGATGAAAACCTGGGCCGTTACATGCGCACACGCTCATTACAGCACCGACCGGAGAGCTCCTCGGGATCTTGAGTTTAGTGCACCTTTCGTATCGACAGTAGACAGGCTAAGGTCGAGACTTGTTTCTCGTATAGGATCGTATCATGAGGTGGATTATCCCGGAGTGTAACGACCCAGGTTTTTCTTCCCGGTCTTCCGTATATGCCTAGGGGTAATTTGGTAATTTGGTCGGGCCGCTCAGTGGTCGTTTGTGTCCTTTCCAGATTACTAAAATTATTGGATGGTTTTATGTAGGTTTTTGGAGGGGTTTGTGGTTTGGTTTGAGCAAGGTTTGATGCAAAAGTAAAAATAAAGGAATTTGTCTTTGCAGCCTGGGTTTGAACCCGGGTCTCCCGGGGAAGCTTGTAGAGATGTGTGCCAATTGAGCCATTAGGTGATCTTGTTGCTCTTCTCGCATCACATCTTAGTTAACCTTGGATTTTGGAGTTTTGGTGCATTTGGTTAAATGAAATAGAATTAGGTTTATTTCATCTTCTTCTCCAAATCTCCTCTTGGCCGCACAAGCTCTCCCTCTCCATTGCCTTGCCGAATTCTTCTTCCCTTGCATCTCCTTGGGTTCGATCATCATCATTCCGGCCAGCCGAGAGGAGCAGCCATCATCGCCGACCAGCTCGCACGCCCAGATCTGTCGAACCAGCCCTGCCGCACGCCAGATCCGCTTAGCGACCTTGCCGCTTCGTCCAGCCAGAAGACAGATCGCCCCACATCGTCGCCGCGACGCCCAGCCGCCGCACGCCGGATCGCGCCAAAGAATAAAGCAGCCAGATCGTCGTTCGTCCTCGCCCGATCGCTCGCCGACGTCGAGGTCTCGCCAGCCCGCTGCCGCGTCCAGCCGCGTCTGCGTCGCTGCGCCGCGCGCCAGCGCCGCGCGCGCCTTCGCCAGACGTTCGCCGCGCGCGCGTCCTCGCCGAAGCCGCTTGCCGTGTCCGCATCGCGACGCCGCCGCCGCGCGCTTTCGCCTCAGACGTTACCGCGCGCGTCGTTCTGCCGCGCTGCTCGCCGCTGTCTGTCGCTCGCGCACGCCACGCCCGCGCGCGCGCGCCGCCGACCAGACGCTCGCCACGCGCGCGCGCGTCCTCTGCAGTGCCCGTGCGGTATGCAGCCAGCGGCCAGCCACTGCCGCCCTGCGTGCCGTGCCGCCAACGGCACCCAGCCAGCTGCACCTTGCTTGCGCCAGCTCCAAGCTCGTGTCGTCGTGCGCGTGAGTTCCCTTTGAGCCGAGCTTGCTGTTCTATTGTTGTTTAGACATTTTAGATGCCGATTATTGTTGGTTTGCTAGGTTCTCGCCGCTAGCTCGGGATTGTTCCGCAGCCTTAGGATTTGTGTGTAGAAGCCTCCCGACCAAGGTAAAGATTTCTTACCGGTGTTGTGTGGGCCTGCGGTATATTTGTGATTGTTGATTTGTATGCCTGTGTATGATTATTAGCATGTTTAGCCCTAGGTGCTCTGTTCTGAATTCCTGACTGGCATGAACTCTTGTATTGTTTCTCATGTTAGCCCATGCTAGGTTGTTCCATTCTCGCATGTTCGATATCTGTTTTGCTTCGTAGTATCATGCTAGGTTCCTTGTATCTCGTTGAGCACGTATTGGACCGCATTGATTGAATGGTTATTATTGCTATGGTTTAGAGTTCGTGTAGGTAGCATCATCCGGGCGATGCATAACGTAACTTGCATCCCCGACAGGGACGCATTTGAGATGGTACTCCGTCCCGATCCCGTTAGGGTTTAGCTAACCCTAACGGCCGGCCCGCAATCTTGGGTGAGGGTGGCGATCGTTAAATGCCCCAACGGTCGGGATGATGACTTGGCATTGCCTCGCCCTCTCGCCGATGCGCACGCCCTCGGCGTGTTCGGCCGTAGCCCTTGATTGCCACTGTTAGGGCAAGGACCGCTTCTCGGTGTAAGCCTACCACGACCGGTTCCTTAGCCTCGGTGTGCGGTGGTACAGTGACATAGTTCACGTGTCCGTGTCTCACACTCCTATGTCGCTGACACCGATCCGTAGATTTAGTTAGGCATGGTGGATCAACACGGGCGCTTGCCACTAGACCCGGCACCCCGAGTTTGCGGTGAGCATGCGGTGCGCGCTTACGCTCATTACAGCGCCGCCGGAGAGAGCCTCGGGATCTTGAGCGATGCACCTTTCGTATCGACAAGTAGACAAAGCCGAGGCCGGACTTGTTCCCGTATAGCGCGTATAGTGTGTTGTGGTATTTTCCTGACTAAGACCACGAGTTGGCATCCGAGGTCCAAGTGTGGACTTAGCTATGTGCTCCGCTCTGTGTTTGTACTCATAGCTTGCATACTTTCTTCTAGATGATCATGTATATCGTATTGTACCCCTGGTTAGCGATTCTTCTCGGGTAATTCGTTACTCACCCTTATTCTGTGGTTTTCCACGAGTAATCAAGGCGGAGACAGGATGGTCGGAAGGGAAGCCGTGATCATGGAATCTCTCTGTCATCTCTCGACTATTTTATTTTATCATGACTCTTGACTTTTGTTATTTCCCTGAATGCATGTAGACGGGCACAGAGCCCAGGATGTTTTCTTACGTTTTATGGATTCCAAAGATATTTGCACTTGTGGATTGTTTTAATGGTTTAAATAAATCTTTGATCGTAGTATGCTTTTAGAAATGTATGTTTTGGTTGTTGAATGTTTCTGTTTTTACTTGGAATCCGAAATGTGTTTTTCATAATGTCTTCTATTTTCAATACATGCATTGGGGTAAAGGCCATTTAGAGCCCCTTTTGGGTCGGGTCTTTACAGCTTGGTATCGTGAGCTCGTAGTCATAGATTCTGTAGACTCGACCTTTTGTTGTAGGTCATCCTTCCATGATCACCAACACTCCGACAGTCATCAGGTACGCCTAGGTTTATTGTTTTAGAAAGAAAAAGGGTTAAGAATTTACAATACCTATCATCTTGTGTATGCCTTGTGTAGTGTTGTGGAGCGAGACGAAAGAGTTTCGACTCGTTGTTGGTTTGGGCTTAGTGAGCCATCATGCCAACTTTCCCGCAAGTGCGAGAAGTTTGTTTAGCGGCTTGTTGAGGTATCCAGATAGATTCGGATGCCCCGGGGACATCGTCCCGCAGGGAGGCGAGCTTAGACTCCCGCTGGCCATTTGTGGCCCATTCTTTCTTTTCCCTAGTGAGAGGGTGGTGGTGCTTCGTGCGGATCGCCAAGATGTTGATCGCACCTGCAGGAGCGGGCGCTTGGCATGTCCGACCGAGAAGTTGGACCGATCGTGTTGATGTTGAGGCCACGTCCAGGTTGTTAGGCCCGCATGCCGATTTGGCCCCGGCAGCTTGAGTTGCCCGGAGGAGGGGGTAGAGGCTAGCGGCGCCTCGCAGTGAGACTCCTTGAGCGAGTGTGTTCCACCATGAGAGATTTGATGGCGTGTCTTTAGCTATCGAGAGCGGAGACCCAGCGCAGCTTAGTAGCGCGTAGTGAGGAGTCCCGGCACGCTTAGCCCAAATGACGAGTTTGTTTCAAATTTTTCCCCAAAGAGCTCTTGTAGCCCCTGGAGGTTCTCGGGAGGGCATGATCGGCAGGTTTATTAAGATGAGTTTGTTGGCGTTGATGGAGACGCCCGTGTTGGCAAATGGATGCCCGTAGATCTCGATGTTTTAGTAAGTCCTCTTGCTAGTAGTAAAAGTAGTTGGCCAGTTTGAGTTTAGCATCCGTGTGTGGGATGCCCCGCTGCTCAAAGGCCGAGGTGTGCCGCCTCTGTCTTTGTTTGGTTCATCGGATGGTGGTGGAAGTCCCTTGTGAGAGGTGGACTAGCGAGTCTCCACCGGTGGTCCGATTGTTTGGCAAGTTGCCGTGTTAGTGGCTTGAGGCGGATGAAGGGTCATCTTTGTCCCCTTGCGAGCTCTTTGTTGTTTTAATGACCCGGCTTCCTCGAGATGTGGATTTGGTAGTAGTAGCACTTGAGGTGCATTGGTTGGTGTGCCACTTTGGCACTAAGTCCGGTTCGAGCTTGAGTTTGGCTTGGGCATAGCGGATGGTTCTATGCCGCTCGGAGTTCAAACGTACTCCTTTAGCCTTGGATCTGCTTATGGCGCTTGCACCGCTTAGGTCGTGCGGAGGGCTAGTTCGGTGGTAGTCGATGGACTACAATCGAAATGATGCTCGAGAGGAGCGGAGCCTCTTCCCAGTGTTTCTCGGAGGTTGAGTAAGTCAAGAGTTGCCGGGTTGGTAAATGTTGGTGCGCGTGAGTCTCGCGCTAGTGTTAAGGCCAAGAGATTTTCCTTGTGGTTGGTAGTGCGGTCAACTACCTTCGAGTGCCTAAATCTGAGGAGAGTTGAGCATTGTAGATGCGAGTTTGGTCCAACTGAGGGACCATGAGTTGGATGCTTATCGATGAGCCGGATGCCTATGAGGCGAGTTGGATGCTTTTGAGGCGAGATGAGTGATGCCTTGCGAGAGGTTTTGGATGCCTTAGGGGTAAGCACCCTTGGTAGAGGCTTGGTACAAAGTAAGTTTGATTGGGCATGATTATACTTTGGTAGAGCAAGGTTGCCTCAAATTTTCAGTATCGTGTGGAGATGGAACTTTTGGTGTTCCTTGGATTGTTTGTATCGCTGCCAGGAGTTATCGTTGCTTTGTGGAAAAGCGCTTGTTAGTCTTGGATCTCTAAAGGAAGGTTGGGAGTTGTGCACACAAGTGTGTTTTGTGTGGTTCGTTCCGTGGCGAGAGTTTCAGATCCATGTAGGGTTTGCTTTGGAGATCTCGTGCTCGGTTCCTTGAGAAGTTGGACTCGGTGGTTGTTGTAAGGCTTTGGTTGAGGTGGTAAGGATAGCGTGCTCGTGGTATCAAGTTGTTGCTTAGGCAAGATTTGTTAAGTTGGGCCTAAGCTTGGTTGGCGGATCTTCTTGTTGATCGTTGGTTGGAGTTCAGTTGGAAACTGAACAAGAGCGGTGGTAGCTAAGCCGCGTGGTTTCTGATCGTCATGGCTAAGAGAGTTGTTCGGATCCTTCCTTGGGTAGAAGTTATGTTGTGGCCGATGCTTTGAGTAGGGGGATGAGGCATTCTGTAGCGTTTGGGTCCTCTAGGTTCCCAAGGAGTTGGAGTTGGCCAAATGGTTGGGATGCCGAAATTGGAGTTGTTTGTTCAGCAGTTATCTGTTAGATCGTATGACTAAGCAGTGTGTGTCGAGGGTTGCCGAAGAACCCTAGGTTGTGGAGAGCCTCTCGAGAGCTCAGTCAGCCCAGCTAGTGAGTTTCAGGGCTGGCTAGCCGGGAGGCGTGTAGTTTGTAGCCTCGGTGGAGTTGCTAGCAGTCTTGGTAGACTAGCAAGCTAGTGTTTGTTTGGAGTAAAGTCCGGAGTGGTTTCGGTGTGGTGGCAAGTTGATGCTTGGTGTTGACCAAGGTGTGGATTGGAGTTGCTAGAGTTTAGTTTTGCTCGTGGGGCGCGAGTGGTTTGTGCCATGTTGGTTGTTTTTCCTGTTTCCGTGATGTTGAGTTGCCCCGCTTGGCATTTGGAAGTTCATCCAGATGGACCCTTGTTGTGCCCCGTGAGATTAGATGTTGTTGCTCTGGTGGAGCAGGGCGGTGAGCGCGTATGTGGAGTTCTCTCGTCCGTTGGTTGTCCGCTTGTAAGAGCCGTTTCCTTCGGGGAGTTGTCGTTACTCCTTGGTCTTGGAGTTAATGGTGGAAGCGCTAGCTTGAAGGAAAAGTTTGTTGGCCGCTTGGAAGTAGTCGTTTGTCCAGCTTAAGCGGATTCTTGAATGGTGTTCTAGAGGCCGCAGCAGAAAAGGTTGTTACGCCTCTCTGTGAGTGTTTGGCCAAGATTTGGTTCGTTTGTTGTTTCGAGAGCTAGTTCGGTTCTAGCCGAGGGCGTTGCCCCGAGATCTTGTTCCTAGTCAATGAAGTTTTGGGAGTTGACCCCTCCATCGGCAGATTGAGCAAGTCTTTGTTTGTTTCGGTTTGGTGGTCCGATTGGTTGAGTTTTCTCTTGGGTGTTGCTTCCAAGAGAGTTGGTTGCTTTTGCCTTGGGTTTGAGCAAGTCAATGAGCGTGTGTGGAGTTCGCCGCCTCTTCCGAGTTTGCTTGCCGGGAAGTCGCTTCCCGTTTGGCGTGAGTCGCCTTAGCTCCCGAGTTGTGTAGTCGATCGTAGTAGCGCAAATGGCCACCCCAAATGAGAGAGGGTCCTCGCTTTGTGTTGTTAGCAAGCAAGAGTTGTTTGTTCCCGCAAGGGCGAGGCCACCCAGTAAGAGTTGAGTTGTTCTCGCAAGTTGTTGGTTCTTTGGGGATTGAAGATTTCCTTTCCCTCTAGCCTCTGTGGTGGTTGAGTTGCTCCTTGGATGCCACCTCGAGTGATAGCTTGCGAGGTAGTCTTGCGGATTCGTGTGGCTCAGATCCGTAAGCTTTGAGGTTGTCGTTATCCGTTTTCCTTGTGAGGTTTTGGGAGTGGAGCTTAGGTTGGAAGATGAGTTAGGCTTAGGCTTAAAGGGAAGTCCTTTGAGTAGCCGCTGGATTTTAAGAGTTGAGTAGTAGCTTGGAGGCGGCGTTGCTCGTTATAAGTTTGGGTTGAGTTCTTTGAGCAAGCCCTTCTCGGGCTTTGTTCCTAGTTGTTGTGAGTTCCCAGTTGGCGTTAGCGAGCCGCGTTGGAGTGAGTTGGCACAGAGGTGACGTGGCATTGGTTGGTAAGTCGTTGAGCCGTTTTCCCTCAGGTGTTGTGTCGCAGATAGTCTGCGTGATGGTTTAGTCCTTGCTTCCCGAGTTTTCCTTGAGAGGAATGTTGGATGTTCCTTGCCCGCGATGTTCTCCTTGGTCGGTTCTTTGGTAGGTGTTCGTTGGAAAGTTTGCGTTCGGCCGATGAGGAGTTCTAGTTTGTTGGCTTGGCCGAGTGGAGTCTGTGCTTGGCCCTTGTTTTTTTTTTTTTTTTTTTTTTTTTAAGGTGGCGTAGTGAAGTTTCACCGGTGTGAGTGTTGTTAGCCGTCCGTGTACGGGATGGTGCCCTTGCCTTTGGTTCGGCGATTTCTCCTTAAGATGGTTGCTTAAGTGTTGTGGTCGTGTTCTAGTTGGAGAAGTTTGTCTTTTTGGATCGATCGCGATTGGTGGTTCGTTTGTATATCGTTAAGGTTGTAGTCAAGGTTTGAGGTTTGTTGGTCTCTTGTGAAGTAAGAGTAGGCCGTTTAGTTTTGGAATCTGGAAGGTTCAGTTGTTTGGCCAGTTTGTTGTAGGGTTGAGTTTGTTTGTTGACAGCTGTGCACAGTGTTTTTATGTATCGATGTTGGGGCAGCATGTGCCGGACCCATTGCTCATTGTGGACTTTGAGCCCTTGCAGCTGATTGAGGGTTTGGGCTTCGAGGAGAAGCCTATGTGTATTCTGGTCTTGAGTCGAAGACGTTGCGTAGAAGTGAGATCCGTTGGTAAAAGTTTAGTGAAGTAGTCTGAGTTCGGAGGAGGCCGCTCGTGAGCGGGAAGGACAGGATGAGAATGGAGTATCCTGTGTTGTTTCAGTCTTAAGGACTTTCGAGGACGAAAGTCATAAAAAGGAGGGAATATTGTAACGACCTGTGTTTTTCTTCCCGGTCTTCCAGTATGCCCTAGGGGTAATTTGGTAATTTGGTCGGGCCGTCGTGGTCGTTTGTGTCCTTTCCAGCTTACTAAAATTATTGGATGGTTTTATGTAGGTTTTGGAGGGGTTTGTGGTTTGGTTTGAGGAAGGTTTGATGCAAAAGTAAAAATAAAGGAATTTGTCTTTGCAGCAGAATGGGTTTGAACCCGGGTCTCCTGGGAAGCTTGTAGAGATGTGTGCCAATTGAGCCATTAGGTGCTCTTGTTGCTCTTTCTGCATCACATCTTAGTTAACCTTGGATTTTGGAGTTTTGGTGCATTTGGTTAAATGAAATAGAATTAGGTTTATTTCATCTTCTTCTCCAAATCTCCTCTTGGCCGCACAAGCTCTCCTCTCCATTGCCTTGCCGAATTCTTCTTCCCTTGCATCTCCTTGGGTTCGATCATCATCATTCCGCCACCGAGAGAGGAGCAGCCATCATCGCCGACCAGCTCGCGCCGCGCCCAGACTGTCGAACCACCTGCCGCGACGCCCGGATCCGCTTAGCGACCTTGCCGTTCGTCCAAAGAAGACAGACGCCCACACGTCGCACGCCCAGCCCTGCGCCGCGACGCCGGATCGCGCCAAAGAATAAAGCAGCCAGATCGTCGTTCGTCCTCGCCCGATCGCTCGCCGTCGTGAAGTCTCGCCACCCGCGCGCGTCCGCGCCCACGTCAGATGCGCCGCGCCGTCGCGCCGCCAGCGCCCAGCGCCGCGCCGTGACGCGTTCGCGCGCGCGCGCTCCTGCCGAGCCGCTCGCCGTGTCCGCATCGCCACGCCAGCGCCAGCGCCGCGGCTCCGTCCTGCCGTCTTGCGTGCGGCCACGGCAGCGGCAGCGGCGTCGCTGCGTCGCGCGTGCCCAGGCAGCCCGCAGCCAGCCAGCTGCGCTAGCTCCAAGCTCGTGTCGTCGTGCGCGTGAGTTCCCCGAGCCGAGCTTGCTCGTTTCTATTGTTGTTTAGACATTTTAGATGCTGATTATTGTTGGTTTGCTAGGTTCCCGCCGCTAGCTCGGGATTGTTCCGCACTTAGGATTTGTGTGTAGAAGCCTCCCGACCAAGGTAAGGATTTCTTACCGGTGTTGTGTGGGCCTGCGGTATATTTGTGATTGTTGATTTGTATGCTGTGTATGATTATTAGCATGTTTAGCCCTAGGTGCTGCGTTACAATTCTCGATCGCATGAACTCTTGTATTGTTTCTCATGTTAGCCCATGCTAGGTTGTTCCATTCGGCATGTTCGATATCTGTTCTTGCTTCGTAGTATCATGTTAGGTTCCTTGTATCTGTTGAGCACGTATTGGACCGCATTGATTGAATGGTTATTATTGCTATGGTTTAGAGTTCGTAGGTAGCATCATCCGGCGGATGCATAACGTAACTTGCATCCCCGATGCGGACGACGTGCGAGATGGTACTCGTCCCCGATCCCGTTAGGGTTTAGCTAACCCTAACGGTACCGCCTCGCAATCTTGGGTGAGGGTGGCGGATCGTTAAATGCCCCAACGGTCGGGATGATGACTTGGCATTGCCTCGTCCCGGCGAATCGGCACGTCCTCGGCGTGTTCGGCCGTAGCCCTTGATTGCCACTGTTAGGGCAAGGACCGCTTCTGGTGTAAGCCTACCACGACCGGTTCCTTAGCCTCGGGTGGGGTGGTACAGTCCGACATAGTTCACGTGTCCGTGTCTCACACTCCTATGTCGTGACACCGATCCGTAGATTTAGTTAGGCATGGTGATCGAACCTAGGCGACTTGCCACTAGACCCGGCACCCCGAGTTTGCGGTAGCATGCGCGGCGCGCGCTTACGCTCATTACAGCGCCGATCGAGAGCTCCTCGGGATCTTGAGCCGATGCACCTTTCGTGATCGATGCGAGAGGCCGTGAGGCCGGGACTTGTTCCCGTATAGCGCGTATAGTGTGTTGTGGTATTTTCCGGACTAAGACCCCGAGTTGGCATCCGAGGTCCAAGTGTGGACTTAGCTATGTGCTCCGCTCTGTGTTTGTACTCATAGCTTGCATACTTTCTTCTAGATGATCATGTATATCGTATTGTACCCTGTTAGGGATTCTTACTGGGTAATTCGTTACTCACCCTTATTCTGTGGTTTTCCACGGTAATCAAGGCGGGAGACAGGATGGTGAAGGGAAGCCGTGATCATGGAATCTGCTTTGTCATCTCTCGACTATTTTATTTTATCATGACTCTTGACTTTTGTTATTTCCCCGAATGCATGTAGACGGGCACAGAGCCCCGTGGATGTTTTCTTACGTTTTATGGATTCCAAAGATATTTGCACTTGTGGATTGTTTTAATGGTTTAAATAAATCTCCTCGATCGAGTATGCTTTTAGAAATGTATGTTTTGGTTTTGAATGTTTCTGCTTTTTACTTGGAATCCGAAATGTGTTTTTCATAATGTCTTCTATTTTCAATACATGCATTGGGGTAAAGGCCATTTAGAGCCCCTTTTGGGTCGGGTCTTTACACGGAGTAAGACCCTGAGTTGGCATCCAAAGTTTATGTGTGGATTTAAGCTATGTTCTCTCTTCTGTGTTTATATTCATGGCTGGAGAAGGAGCTGTGATCATGGAAACCCGTTGTTCGAACTCTGAGTTTATGTCTATGATTCTTGATGTTTTATTTTCCTCTGAATGCATGTAGTTGGGCACGGAGCCCTAGGTTGTTTTCTGACTGCTTTTCCGAATTCTAGCATTGTTGTAACTATTGGAAAGTTTTGAATGTTTTAAATAAATCTCTGATCAGAGTGAGTTTTGGAAATGTATTTGCCTTAGAACAGGTGCTTGGAAACAGGGACAGGTTTCAGGAATTTCGTATTGACTTTTAAATGGATGTTTGTATATTTTAGTTTTCAATTAGAATCTGAAAACTATTCTTGCATATTGTCTTTAAGTTTTGAACACATGCATTGAGGTAAAGACCTAATTTAGATCCCCATTCGGGTCGGGTCTTTACATAAACCCTAACGAAGGATCAGGGACGGAATACTGCCTCTTACGTCCCTGCCGTGGATGCAAGTTACGCCCGGATGATGCTACCTACCATATCTCAAACCTATAAATAGATACAGCAAACAATCCAATACGTGCTCAACAGATACAATGAACCTAGCATGATACTACGAAGCAAGAACAAATAACGAGCATGCCAGAACGAAACAACCTAGCATGGACTAACATGAGAAACAACATAAGAAAACATGCCAGTCGATAATTCTGAGCAGAGCACCTATCACTAAACATGATGATAAACACAAACAAGCATACAAACAGCAATCACATAATATATCGCAGGGCCCACACAACTCCTAGAAGAAATCCTTACAGTGGGAAGGCAACTACACACAAGAATCCTAAGCTGCGATCGATCCCGAGCTAACTAATGAGAACCTAACAAGCACAATAATTATCACAATCCATAGGCCTAAATATAATAAAACAAACAGGGCTCGGCTCGGGAGCAACTCACACGGCACGGCTGACGTGCGGACGGACAGGCTGCATGGCGCTAGGCACTGCTGGGCGCTGGCTGGCGCAGGGTCGCGCGCTGGGCGTGGCTGGCACGGCGCGCTGTCAGCACGGCCGAAGCGGCCGGCACGGCGCTGCGGGCGCGCAGACTAGCTTCGAGGCGAGACAAGGGCGCGGAGTGCAGACGAGAAGCTGGTGCGCCGGCGGAGACGCGGACGGGAGAACGCGGGTGTGCGGGCGCGAGCTCGGCTGGGCGATGGCGTTTGGTGCGCGCGACACGGCTGGGATGCGACGCGATGCTTCTTCTTGCTGGCATCTGGGCATCACGACGAGCGGGGCTAGACGCTGGCCGCTCGGCTGGCGATGGATCTTCTTGCCGCTACTCGCTCGGTGAAATTTCTGGCTTTGGGCGACCTCTTTGCTCGATCGGCCGCTTTGCTCGGTCGGGACGACGCTCGATGGCCGAAGCTTGGCAAGGGGAAGAAAATCACGGCAATGGAGTTTAAGGAAAAGGATTGGGCGGCCAAGGTTGATTTGGAGAAGAAACAACAACAACCCTAATTCCTTTTCGTTTAATCAAATGCACCAAAACCCCAAGGACTCAAGGCTAACCAAGATATGTCGCGGAAAGAGCAACAAGAGCAGCTCGAGGCTCAACCGGCAACGACACACAACTGACCTCCCAGACCACCTGGGTTCGAATCCCAACCGCTTCACTTTATTTCTCAATTTTTCTTTTGCATCTCACCATGCCCCAAACACATCCACAAAAGCATCAAAATCCTACTTAAGTCCATCCAATAATTTTAACAACTGAAAAAGACATAAACGACCCTGACCGCCCGACCAAATTACCAAAATACCCCTAGGGCATACCTGGAAGACCGGGATGAAAAGCTAGGTCGTTACAGGTTCACTACTACCCATATCTCAGTGAACCATCTGGGTGTCCTTGGCAGCCTAGAGATATAGTCCATCCTAATCTCGTCCCACTTCCACTGTGGAACACTCAACGGTTGCAACAATCTTGTCGGCTTCTATTTGGGAGCCTTCACTTGCTGACAAGTGAGACACCGGCTAACAAACTCAGCTATATCTTGCTTCATACCCATCCACCAAAACTTCTGCTTGAGATCCTGATACATCTTGGTACCTCCTGGGTGCCAAGTAAATTGGGAGCTATGGGCCTCGGTAAGCAACTTGGCTCGAATCCCTGCGTCGTCCGGGACGTACAACCGACCTCTATATCTCAAACCTCCGTCTGGTGCTACAACAAAATAAAAGTCGCCATCTCAGAATCGCTTGATTTTCTATTCCGATTTCCCGTGTGTTTCCTGCTCAATATTCGGTTGTTGTTCTGGTTGGGTCATTAAAGTTATTTTAACCCTTAGGGGTATTTTGGTCTTTTGCTTCCCGGTCAGGGTTTGTGGATTTTCAGGATTCCAGGGTCATTTCTGCCCTTTATCGAGGCTTGATTGTTGTTGGTTGCAAGACCCAAGAAGTTGGTGCTAGTTGTTTAGAAGTTTGGAGGTGATTTGGTTATTAGCAAAATTAATGTTAATTAAAGTGCTTCCATTGGGATTTGAACCCTTGACCTAATGGTGATTTGGAAGATTGATTTAAATGAGTAAAATTAAAGAGAAAAGATTGTCTCAGCTGGGACTCGAAGGAGGAAAGCCCTGGGAAGGGACTTTAGGTCACCAAGCCTAATTAAATTAGGAAAAAGGAAAAGAAATCAAGAAAACCTTATTTCTCCCTCTCACCTTGTCGTCTCTCCAAGAATCAAGAACCAAGAGCCGAGACCAGCCCCAGTACAAGACGTTGTTTGCCATTGATTTCACACACAAGCACCAAAGAAAGAAGAACACCTCGCCTACCGTGACCGTAAGAACCCAACACGAAATACGGTCCTAAACCTAGGTTCTCACTCAGCATGCAAGTTAAATATGATAACAAGCGGTTTAGTGATCATATTTAAAAACTCTTCAAAACATATGAGAAGGGGGAACCCTTTAAACATAACCAACAATTTTCATTTAAACAAACCAACGAAGTAAAACAAGCCTGGCCAGTATTTATAAAAACTATCAAAACAGTTTAAATCACTTTTAACAACATTCCCCTAGGACTCTTGTCCATCTACATGCTGAATAAACAATGCAATAATAAAAGACAGAGTGTCGGCGCCTCCATGATCAATCGGCTCCCTCCGCTAGCCATCCCGGTGTTGTCCCAAGTTACCCGAAAGATAAATAAGGGTGAGTATAAACATACTCGAAGAATCTCAACCGGGTACAATACGATACATCAGTCATCTAGTACCCTAACATACATGCAAACAACCACCAACACAGATCATAGCTCAACGAGCTTACAAGGCAAGATCTAGAATCCTCAGAAGTCTCCTACTTCCGGCCTAATGATTGGTTCAAAAAATGATCCCAAGGATGTCCTCAAGGGCCTCTTACCCTTGCTAACAAATCTGGACTTACGGGAGAGTACCCGAAGTCTGGCTCTAAACTGGAAGGAATGGTGTACTCACGAACACTAGTTCGGGGGAGCTCTCCGAACCGGCGACTAACGAGTGTGCGCGCACACCGCATGCTACTGCAACCGGCGTAAATGTGGGGGCCTAAGGACAAACTACGCGGGCCAGGTATGAATGCCTAAGACTCGGAAGCGGTGTCACCGATCACGATGAGTGTGAGGCCCTCGACACTCATCTGCGGCTGAACCACCGACTGAAGCTAAGAACCGCCAAGGCAGCTTACACCTTTGGCAGGGTTCCGCTCTAGCAAGCTACAAACTAGGCTTATGCCGATGTGGTAGCTAAATCCACATCGGCGGCTGGGGGGGAAGCAATGTACGTTATGCTTCGCTCGCTCTTCTCCCGACCGGTGGGGACAAAGTACGTTATGTCCGCTCTCAGCCTCTGGATGATGACAAACCCTACTTTACTAGCTAAGAGTACATAGTAAATGATTCCTGGCTGGCAAAAAATAATCGACATCAATCACACTTACCTAGCATGATACTACGAACTTAAAGCAGGAATCATAAGCATGCTGGAAGAACAAACCTAGCATGGCACTAACATGTACAATCGGGCAAACATGCTAGCAAGAGATCAAACATAGCTGTCCTATCACTATCATGCTCATAACAGTCAACAAGCATACAAGGAACATCATGATAATATCGCAGGGTCCACACAACCACGGTAAGAAATCCTTAACTGGAACAAGCAGAAAATAATTATCACAAATCAACAAGCAACCCTCGAGCCTCTAATCGAACCCGAACAACCTAAGCATTTAAATAAAACACCCTAATTAAAAACATAATCTGCAGCCAACAAATCAGGGCCCAAAGAAGAAAAGACTCGGGAAATACCATCCGAGAAGCCACAAGGCTCGGCCAAACCAACACAAATGGCAGTCGTGCGGCAAAGAAAGGAGGCCGGGCCGGGCGCTGGGAGCTGGGCGCAGGCGCTGGCGCGACAGGGACACGGGCGCGGGAGTGGCTGGGCAAAGGAGTACGGCGCGGCTCGACACAGTGAATGGCGCGAGGGCGTGAGCTCGGCGAGCTACAGGGACGCGCTAGGGGCGACGCGACGTGACGGGCTACTGGACGCACGGGCTGGCACAACGAGCTACAGGGGACGCTCGATCTGGTGCGGTTCGGCACAGTACGCAGTTGGGCGACACGGATCTGGGCGAGGCTGTGCGACGCGGCCTCGGTGAGGCGACTTCGACATGATCTGGCGAATCAATTTGGCGAGCCGGGCGGACTGGGCGACGCTGGCACAGGGTGGCTCGGCACAGTGCGGTTGGGCTAGGCGAGCTGAGGCGAGCAGGGGGCTCGGGCTGGGCTATGGCTCGGGTTTGGGTTAGAGAGAGAGAGAGAGAGAGAAATAAAACAAATGGGGAAAAAATTGGGATTTTCTTTATTTATTTTCCTTATTTTCAAACCTTATCCAAATATAAATAAGCCTTAAAATCCCTAAAATCCCATTCCCGGCTTCCTCTTCGAGACCCGGCTGAAGCAAACCTTTTCCAATAAATAAAACTCACTTAAATCAACCTCCCAATTTAACATTAAGGGCAAAGGCTCAAATCCCAATGGAAACATTCAAACAACCATAATTTTGCCAAAACCCAAATCGCTTCCAAACTTCCAAACGACTAGCCCAAACATCTCGGATCTTGCAACCAACAACAAACAAGCCTCGACAAAGGCAGGAGCGACCTTGGAATCCTGAAAATCCACAAATCCTGCCCGGGGAGCAAAAAGACCAGAATACCCCTAAGGGTTAAAATAGCTCTAACGGCCCAACCGAACAACTCAATCTGAACCAGAAGCACCTCGAAAATCGAAATAGAAAACTGGGCCGTTACACGTACCAACAGCCGAGCAGCCCAGACGCCACAACTCAGCCCCTGCATCACGCCCAGACGCCCGACGATCGCTGCGCGTCGCGGCCCCAAAGAAAGATCGTGTCGCGGTCGTCCGCGCCCGGCCCGCGCACCGTCCCACCCCAAGATCGCCCGTGTCGCACGTCCGCGTCTGTGCGCCAGCGCTCCCGTGTCGCCGTCGCTCGTCCGCGCGCAGCTCCGTGCCTCAGCGCCCGTCCCCGAGTGCATGTCCCCCTGCCGAGCCAGCGCGCCTAGCCTGCTAGCCCTAGCCGCATGTCCTGCCTACCCACTTGCCGCCGAGAGCCTATTTTTACCGAGAGAGTTGGACCGAGACCTAGTACCTTCTCGGTTGGTAATTCCCGAGCCTCTACTCTTTTGGACCCTAAGATGTTATGCAAGAACCCGACCCAAAATACGGTCCTAAACGTAGGTTCTCACTCAGCATGCAAGTTAAATACTTCATCAAGCGGTTTAGTGCTCATATTTAAAACATTTGAGAACGGGGAACACTTAAAACATAAACAACAATCTTCATTTAAGCAAAACCAACAAAGTAAAACAAGCTCCGCGCAAGGTGTTTATAAAAACATATAAAACAGTTTTAAACAACTTTTAAAAACGTCCCCTAGGACTCTCATCCTGTCTACATGCCGAACAAATTATGCAAACAATAAATGACAGAGTGCCTGGCTCCCATGATCAATCGCTCCCTCCGATATTGTCCCTGTCTTTGTCCCCAAGTTACCCGTGGAAAAACCACGAGAAATAAGGGTGAGTATAAACATACTCGGTAAGAATCCCCAACCGAGGTACAATACGATACATCAGTCATCTAGCACCCTAGTATACATGCAAACAATTTACAAACACGGATCATAGCTCAACGAACTTACAAGGCGAGAATCTGAATCCTCGAAAGTCTCCTACTTCCGCCTAATGATTGGTTCTCATAACCAATCTCGGGACATCTCCGAGGGTCTTTCTCCTCGGCCAACCGATCACGGCTCAAAAACCGATCCCAAAAGATGTCCGACACCGTCGAGGGTCTTCCTCCTCGACCAAATAATCAGCTCAAAAGCCAATCCCAATGGGTGTCCTCAAGGGCCTCTTACACTCGCTAATAAATCTGGACTATCGGAGAGTACCCAAGTCCGGCTCTAAATCGAAGGAACTAATGTACTCACGAACATTAGGCCGAGGGAGCTCTCCGACTCTGCGACTAACGGTGTGCGCGCACACCGCATGCTCTTTGCAACCGGCGTAAATGTGGGGCCTAGGTACAAACTACGCGGGCCGTGCACGCATGCCTAAGACTCCTCGAAGCGGTGTCACTAAACACGAGAGTGCGAGGCCCTCGGCACTCATCTATGTAGCCTGTACCACCGACTGCCAAGAACTGCCAAGGCGGCTTGCACCATTGGCGTGGTTCCACTCTAGCAAAGCTACAAACTAGGCTTATGCCGATGTGGTAGCTACATCCACATCGGCGGCCGGGGGGAAACAATGTACGTTATGCTTCGCTCTAACACCCGACCCGTGGGGACAAAGTACGTTATGTCCGCTCTCAGCCTCTGGATGATCACAAACCCTACTACACTAGCTAAGAGTATGAAATAACTGATTCCTGGCTATACATACATATCAACATCAATCACACTTAACCTAGCATGATACTACGAACTTAAAGCAGGAATCTCAAGCATGCTGGAAGAACAAACCTAGCATGGCACTAACATGTACAAACAGGCAAACATGCTAGCAAGAATTCAATCACAAGCTGTCCTATCCACTAACATGCTGATAAAAGCAAACATACATACAAGGCACATCATGATAATATTGCAGGGTCCACACAACCACGGTAAGAAATTCTTACCTGGAAACAAGCAGAACTAACTACCACTACCAACAAGCAACCCTCGAGCTTCTAAATGAACTCGAGCAACCAAAGCAAACAATAAAAATCATCCTAATTAAGCAAACAACAACTAACATCTTAAGGTCCAAAAGAGTGGAGGCTCGGGAATTACCAACCGAGAAGGCACTAGTTCTCGGTCCCATCTATCTTGGCAAAACAGGCTCTCGGCGGCAAGTGGGCAGGCAGGACGTGCAGCTGGGGAGAGCAGACAGGGCGCTGCTGGGCGCGCTAGCGCGATAGGAGACCGGCGCTAGCGTGGCAGAGGACGGCGCTGGCGTGGCAGGGGAAGGAGCTGGGACGCGGGCGCGCTGGCTCGTAGATGCAGACGGAGACGCCTGATGAGGGCGCACTGGCGCTGGCGACGGGTCGTGGCGACGCACTTTGGCGCGTCTGCGTCCGGGCGACGGGGCGATGGTCGGGCGATGGTGAAATTTCTTGGCGCGATGGTAGGGCTGGGCGACGCAGGTGTTGGGCGACAGGCAGGGCTACTACTGCTGGTGAGGCAGGCAAGGGCTGCTGTTGGGGCTGGTGGCTCGGTGCGGCTCGGTTGGGTTTCTTGGTGAGGTCGGTAAGGAGAGAGAGAGAGAAAGAGAGAGAGAGAGAGAGAGAGAGACAGAGAGAGAGAGAGAGAGAAAGAGTGGTAAAACAAGGGAATGGGATTTTCTTGATTTTCTTTCCTTTTCCTAATTTAAATAGGTCTTGGTGACCTAAATCCCTTCCCAGTGCTTCCTCCTTCGAGTCCCTACTGAAGCAACCTTTTCTCCTTATTAAAACTCATTTAAACCAAGCTTCCAAATCACCATCTAGGGCAAGGGTTCAAATCCAAATGGAAGCACTTAAATTAACAATAATTTTGCTAATTACCAAATCACCTCCAAACTTCCAAACAACTAGCCCGAACTTCTTGGGTCCTCGCAACCAACAACAATCAAGCCTCGACAAAGGCGGGGAGTGACCACAGGGTCCTCGAAATCCTCAAAACCACGACCGGGGCAAAAGATCAAAATGCCCCTAAGGGTTAAAATAGCACTAACTGCCCATCCGAACATCCGAATAATGAACCGGAAACACCTGGGAAACCGAAATAGAAAACTGGGCCGTTACATGTTAGCTGCTGTTTGTCTAATCAGGATGATTTTATTGATTGTTTAGGTTACTCGGGTTCACTTAGAAGCTCGAGGGTCGCTTGTTGGTTGTGATAGTTATTTTCTGCTTGTTTCCAAGTAAGGATTTCTTGCCGTGGTTGTGTGGACCCTGCGATGCTTTCATGATTGTGCCTTGTATGCTTGATTAGTATTATGAGCATGTTAGCCATAGGACAGCTTACGTTTGAATTCTTGCTAGTATGTTTGCTTGTTGTTCATGTTAGTGCCATGCTAGGTTTGTTCTTCCAGCATGCTTTTGATTCCTGCTTAAGTTCGTAGTATCATGCTAGGGATTTCTCTTATCCTGGCATATCCATGTTTCCTGTTCGTATTCTCTTGGTTTCATGCTAGGATTAGACAGGTAATGTTGATTGTCTAATTGTTAGGCTAGTTTGTATCCCTGTACTTAGGAGACCGTTAGGAGTTGTTAGTTCAGGTTCCGCTTGGGTAAGTCCCCGATGGGCACCGATGCGTTGCTAGTGTATGTAAGTCCCCGATGGGCACTACACTGCTGGCTTTATGTGTAAGTCCCCGATGGGCATCATAAGGTTGCTAGGGAGTGTAAGACCCCGATGGGCATCTCTGTGATCCTAGCTGGAGTAAGACCCCGATGGGCATCCTAGATGTGTAAGACCCCGTTGGGCAGCATTGATAGCTAGAGGTGTAAGACCCCGATGGGCATCATTGATTTGATAGCTGGAGTAAGACCCCGATGGGCATCCTAGATGTGTAAGACCCCGTTGGGCAGCATTGATAGCTAGAGATGTAAGACCCCGATGGGCAACCGTGTGTGTAAGACCCCGATGGGCATCCGTGTGTGTAAAACCCCGATGGGCATCATTGATTTGATAGCAGGAGTAAGACCCCGATGGGCATCCTAGATGTGTAAGACCCGTTGGGCGGCATTGATAGCTAGAGATGTAAGACCCGATGGGCATCCGTGTGTGTAAGACCGATGGGCATCCGTGTGTGTAAAACCCGATGGGCATCATTGATTTGATAGTTTGGAGTAAGACCCGATGGGCATCCTAGATGTGTAAGACCCGTTAAGGCAAAGATTGATAGCTAGAGATGTAAGACCCCGATGGGCATCCGTGTGTGTAAGACCCGATGGGCATCATTGATTTGAGGTGTAAGACCCGATGGGCATCCGTGTGTGTAAGACCTCGATGGGCATCTGTAATGTACCTCAACCCATCGCTAGCCAAGATATTGTCCGCTTTAGCCCACTGGCCTCACGGATTTGTTTCTCCCCCATGGGAAAACGCTGCGTCTTGCTAGGGAAAGGTGTCCACACCCTTTATAAGGAGTGCTTGCCTCTTTTCCAACCGATGTGGGATTCCCTATGGGTTTCCACCTCTCCTTAGAGGTCCAGGCCCCGATGGACCCGACACACCGGTCCGATGCACGGCTTTGATACCATCTGTAATGTACCCAACCCATCGCTAGCCAAGATATTGTCCGCTTTAGCCCACTCGCCTCACGGATTTGTTTCTCCCCATGGGAAAACGCGTCTTGCTAGGGAAAGGTGTCCACACCCTTTATAAGGAGTGTTTCGTTCCCCTTTCCAATCGATGTGGGATTCCCTATGGGTTTCCACCTCCCTTAGAGGTCCAGCGTCCCGATGGACTCGGCACACCGCCCGATGCACGGCTCGATACCATCTCAGAACGCCCAACCCATCGCTAGCCAAGATATTGTCCGCTTTGGCCCACTTGCCTCACGGATTTTTTTCTCCCATGGGAAAACGCGCGTCTTGCTAGGGAAAGGTGTCCACACCCTTTATAAGGAGTGCTTCGTTCCCCTTTCCAACCGATGTGGGAATTTACAGCATCCTTGTGTGTAAGTCCCCGATGGGCATCACTGAGTCTAGCAGGAGTAAGACCCTGATGGGCATCCTTATGTGTAAGACCTCGATGGGCATCATTGCGTCCTAGGTTGTGTAAGACCCCGATGGGCATCAATGTGTAGAACCTAGTGTAGGTTGTGGTAGTAAGTCCTTGAATAGGCAATTTCTAGATCGACGGTTAGCTTTGAGCCAGTTCTTTATACGAGCTAGTATCTGTTTGCATGTATACTAGGGTGCTAGATGACTGTTGTATCGTATTGTACCCCGGTTGGGGATTCTTACTGAGTATGTTTATACTTACCCTTATTTCTGTGGTTTTCCACCAGGTAACTTGGGACAGCACCGAACGGCTAGCAGAGGGAGTTGTTTGATCATGGGGGCTGCCGGCACTCTGTCATTTATTATTTGCATTATTTGTTCAGCATGTAGATGGACAGGAGTCCTAGGGGAATGTTGTTTAAAAGTTGTTTAAACTGTTTTGAATGTTCTTTTATAAATACTGGCCAGGCTTGTTTTTACTTTGTTGGATTTGCTTAATGAAAATTGTTGGTTATGTTTTAAGTGTTCCCCATTCTCAAATGTTTTGAAAAGTTTTAAATATGAGGACTAAACGCTTGTTGAAATATTTAACTTGCATGCTGAGTGAGAACCTAGGTTTAGGACCGTATTTCAGGTCGGGTTCTTACACCATCAACCTCAACTCTCTCGAGCAATCTTTTCAACATTGGATCACTCAACTGGCTGTCAATGATCCTCTACCTAATCGACGGTTGAACTGATAACTGGGCTACCCTTGTAATGGCCCAGTTTTCCATTCCAGTTTCCCAGGTACTTTCGGTTCAGTATTGGGACAATCAGTTGGGTCGTTAGGGCTTTTTAACCCTGAAGGGTATTTTGGTCATTTGGATCCCCGATCAGGGTTTGTGGATTTTTAGGATTCCAGGATCTTTCTTACCCTTTGTCGAAGCTTGACTATTGTTGGTCGCAAGTCCCAAGAAGTTTGGGCTAGTTGTTCGGAAGCTTGGAGGTGGTTTGTTGTTTTTAGCAATTAAAGTAAATTAGAGTGCTTCCATTTGGATTTGAACCCTTGACCTAAAGGTGATTTGGAAGCTTGGTTTAAATGAGTTTTAATAAAGAGAAAAGATTGCTTCAGCTGGGACTCGAAGGGGGAAAGCCTTGGGAAGGGGCTTTTGTAGCCAAACCTAATAAAATTAGGAAAAGGAAAAAAGGAAACAAAAGAATTCTACTTTCCCCTTAGTATTGTCGAATCCTCTCTCTCTCTCTCTCTCTCCCTCTTGCCGAATTCTTGCTCCTCTTTCCCCATCTCCTTGCCGTTCCATCAAGAATCAAGAACCAAGTTCAAGATTCATGAAAGTTCTCTCTTCTCCTTCTTCTCCTCAATGCCGAATTGCTTCCCTTTAGTGTTTGGCCAAACCCTAACCGAGGAGTTGGAGTTTCCTTGTAGCCGAGATCCTCTTGGGTGTTTCTTGGAGTTGTCGAGCCTTGAGTTTCCTTTCTTGGAGAGTGCCAAATTGCCTTCTTGTTTCCTCTCTTGGTGTAGCCGCAAACCAATTCAAGAACAATGGCCGAGAGGTGAGTTTTCCTTTCTTTTCCTTCTTCTCCTTGCCGAAAACTCTTCCCTTGTTGATTGCGCAAACCCTAACCAAGAAAGAACACATTGCCCTAGCTTGTAGCCGAGAGGTAGGAGAAGTTTTGGGGCTGTCGAAGTTGGTGATTCATCTTGCAAAGAGCCGAGCCTTCATCCTTCTTCATCCCCATTGTTGCCGAATCAATTCCTTAGCTTTCCATGCAACCGAAACACCTTGTGGTAAGTCTTTCCTTTCCTTGGCCGAGAACCTTTGGTTGTTGGTTGCTGGATTTCTAAGTGCTTCTCCTATGTTTTGCAAGCTTCGATCGAAGCCGGAAGAGTTTCCACATCAAGCCCTAGTAGCCGTGAGCAATTGCCAAGCCGAGCACACTCCCAAGGTGAGTTCTCAACCCTAGCCATGAGCATGTTGGTGTGGTTTGGGAGTGTGTTGTTTGTCTTTCCGACAAGCTAACTTGTGTTCCGTTGTTGTAACGACCCGACCCGAAAGGGTTCTAAAATAGGCCGTTACCTCAATGCATGCATACAATTCTACAGAAAATTTGCAAGATGGTGTTTGGATTCTAAGTAAAAACTAAAACATAAAGCATCCATTTAAAAATCAACATCAATTCCTGGAACCTGTCCCTGTTTCCAAGCACCTGTTCCAAGACAAATAAATTTACAAAACTTACTCTGATCAGAGATTTATTTAAAACATACAAACTTTACAATAGTTACAACAATGGTAGAATCCGGAAATACATTCAGAAAACACCCTAGGGCTCCGTGCCCAACTACATGCATTCAGAGAACATTTAAATCATAAACATAAAACTCAGAGTTGAACAACGGGTCTTCCATGATCACAGCTCCTCCTCCAACCATCCTGTCTCGCACCATGGCTACCTGTGGAAAAACCACAAAAATAAGGGTGAGTAACGAATTACTCAGTAAGAATCCCCAACCGGGGTACAATACGATATAATTAGTCATCTAGTACCAAAGCATGCAAGCAAACAGCTACCAACACAGATCATAGCTCAACGAGCTTACAAAGAAAGATCTGGAGTCATCGGAAGTCTCCTACTTCCGGCCTAAGGATTGGATACACTGACCAATCCTGGGACATCACCGAGGTATCTGTCATTCGGGGGGAATACACTCGATCCCTAGAATGTCCTCAAGGGCCTCCTTGCCCTTGCACTAAATCTGGACTTACGGGAGAGTACCCGGTCGAGGCTCTAACGGAAGGAATGGTGTACTCACGACATTAGCCCGGGAGCTCTCGAACCGGCAACTAACGCGCGTGTGCGCGCACACACGCATGCTCTCTCGCAACCGGCGTAAATGCGGGGCCTAAGGGCAAACTACGCGGGCTGTACTCATGCCTATGACTCGGAGCGGTGTCACCGATCACAATAGCGCGAGGCCCTCGGCCTCATCTCATGCGCAACATGATCCACCGACACGAAGCTAAGAACCGGCCAGGCGCAGTGCTCACACCGATGGTGGGGTTCTCGCTCTAGCGAGCTACAAACTAGGCTTATGCCAAAGTGGGTAGCTAATTCCACAACCGGCGTGTCGGGGGGGGGGGAAGCAAGATACGTTATCTCTGCGCACACTTTACTCCCGACACGAGCTAAATCCACCTTGGCGGCCGGGGGGGGGAAGCAAGATACGTTATGTTGGGCACACTTTACTCCCGATCAGTGGGGACAAAGTACGTTATGTTTGATCAGCCTCTGGATGATGACAAACCCTACAACTCTATCTAAGAGTACCACGACCAAAAAGCAATGATTCCTAGCTAGCAAACAATGACCGACATCAATCACATTTACCTAGCATGATACTACGAGCTTAGCGGGAATCATAAGCATCTTTGGCAGAACAAACCTAGCATGGCACTAACATGTAAAATCAGGCAAACATGCTAGCAAGAATTCAATCAAACACTCTATCTCTAACATGCTCATAACAGTCAGCAAACATACAGGGCATATCATGAAAATATCGCGAGGCCCACACAACTCCGGTAAGAAATCCTTACCTGGTCGGAAGGCAACAACACACAATAAAATTAACTGCGATCGAACCCGAGCAACCTATAACGAGCCAAATAAACACATCAATAATCGCACAATAGGCCTAAATAATAATAAAACAAATAGGGCTCGGCTAGGGAGCAACTCACGAGGCGCGGGCCGACACGCTGAACGAGCCATTTGCCGGGCGGGCGCTAAAAAAAAAGGGCCGGCTGGGCGCTACTGGGCCGCAGGGGCTCGGCCGAGGCACGCCGGCATGGGGCGCCGAGGCGCTGGCTCGACGCTGGGTTGCGAGCAGACGGGGCGCGGCGACACGGGCGCAAAGCGCGGCTCGGCACAGGGACGGCGCGCGGGGCGACGCGACGCTACGACTATAGGGCACGCGCGCGGGCACGGTGAGCAACAGGGATGAGGGCGCGCGACACGGCACAGTGCGCGGACGAGACGGCCAAGGCAAGGGCTAGGGCGCGCGAGCAGTGCGCGCGACATCGTGCGATGATGCGAGCCGGCGCGCCAGCTGTCGCGGGCGACTCAAGCGAAAGAATCGGGCCACAAATGGCCTCACGGGAGTCTAAGCTCGCCTCCCTCGGGAAGACGTCCCGGGGCATCCGAATCTATCTGGATACCTCAACAAGCCGCTAAATCATGCTCGCCTGATCGCGAAGTTGGCATGATGGCTTTCTAAGCCCAAACCAACAACGAGTCGAACTCGCTTTCGTCTCCGCTCCACAACTCTACACAAGGCATACACTAGATGAAAAGTATTGTAAATTCTTACCCTTTCTTTAAAACAAGAAACTTAGGCGCACTGATGACCGCCGTCTGAGTCCGATGATCATGGAAAAACGACCTACAACAAAGGTCGATCTACGAATCTATGACTCGAGCTCGATACCAACTCAGTAACGACCCGACCAAAAAGGGTTCTAACTAGGCCGTTACCTCAATGCATGCATTACAAATCTGAAAAATTCGCAAGAGGGTGTTCTCCTGATTCTAAGTAAAAACAAAAACATAAAACATCCATTTAAAATCAACATCAATTCCTCGAACTGTCCCTGTTTCCAAGCACTGCTCCAAGTCAAATACATTTACAAAACTTACTCGATTAGAGATTCATTTAAAACATACAAACTTTACAACAATGCTAGAATCCTAAATACATTCGAGAAAACACCCTAGGGCTCCGTGCCCAACTACATGCATTCAGAGAACATTTAAATCATAAACATAAAACTCGAGTTGAACAACGGGTTTCCATGATCACACTTCTCCTCCACCCATCCTGTCTCGCACCATGGCTACTTGTGGAAAAACCACATAATAAGGGTGAGTAACGAATTACTTAGTAAGAATCCCCAACCGGGTACAATACGATATACATGGTCATCTACCGTAAAGGTATGCAAGCTATGAATATAAACACGAATAGAGCACATAGCTTAGCCCACACTGGGGCCTCGGATGCCAACTCGTGGTCTTAGTCCGGAAATAACTCATCACACAATACGCCCTATACGAGAAACAAGTCTCGGCCTCACCGCTTCATCGTCGACGAAAGGTGCACTGCTCAAGATCCCTAGGAGCTCTCCGGTTGGCGCTATAATGAGCGCGTCGCGCGCCGCCGCGTGCTACTACAGAACTATGGAGGTGCCGGTCTAGTGGCAAGCCGCCCATGTCCACTCCACCACGCCTAATTAAATCTACGGATCGGTGTCACCGACATAGGGGTGTGAGACACGACACGTGAACTATGTCGGCTTGAACCACCGCACTGAGGCTAAGGCACGGGTCGTGGTAGGCTTACACCGAGAAACCGCCCTGCCCTATCGGTGGCAACTCAAGGGCTACCGCCAAAACACGCCGAGGACGCGCGTACCGTCGGGGACAAGGCAATGCCAAGTCATCATCCCGACCGTTGGGGCATTTAACAGTCTACCACCCTCACCCAAGATTGCGGGGCCCGCCGTTAGGGTTAGCTAGTCCCTAACGGGATCAAGGATGGAGCTCAATCTCATACGTCCCCGTCTCTCGGGGATGCAAGGTACTTTATGCACCCACCGGATGATGCTATCTACGAACTCTAACTCACATCATAGCAATCAAGAAACAATCAAATCAATCCAATACGTGCTCAAAAGAATGCAACGGACCTAGCATGATACTACGAAGCAAGAATGAATACGAGCATGCCGAAAGGAACAACCTAGCATGGACTAACATGAGAAACAACGTAGGAAATCATGCCACTGGGAATTCGAGAATAGAGCACTTATCATCAAACATGTCAATAAACACAACAAGCATACAATCAGGAATCACATAATATATTGCAGGGCCCACACAACTCCGGTAAGAAATCCTTACCTGGTCGGAAGGCAAAAACACACAACAAACCTAACTACGATCGAACCCGAGCAACCTATAGCGAGCCAAACAAACACATCAATAATCATAAAAATAGGGCTAAATACAATAAAATAAATATGGCTCGGCTCAGGAGCAACTCACGAGGCGCGCACCGACACGCTGTGACGAGCAGCAGTCGCCACGGGCCGGGCAACCAAAGGGGCCGGGCCGACGAGCCGAGGCCATCGGGGTCGGCCGGGCACCTGGCACGGCGCTGGTCATGGCGGCGCGACAGGGCGGCAAGGCGCGCGCGGCGCTAGCTCGGCTGGGCGCTGACGAAGCGGCGCGGCTCGGCAAGCTACAGGGCAAGGGCGCGCGACACGGGCGCGGGGACACGCGATCTGGCGCTGGGAAGTGCGACTCGATCAAGGCTCGGCACAGGGCGACGCAGCTCGAGGTTGGGTGACTCGAGCGCAAACGGACACGAACTGGGCGAGCTCGGGTGACACGAGCAGGGGGAGGGCGACGCGACGCCCGGGCTGGGCGAGGCTGGGCGACGGCACTGTGCGGGCGACTCGAGGCTGGTGCTGCTCGGGCTGGGCTTGGGCGAGCCAAGGGGATGGGTCGGCTAGGTGGGGGGCTAGGTCGGGGAGAGAGAGAGAGAGAGAAAAGTGGTTTTGGGAAAAAAATAAAAGAAAATGGAAAATGAAAGGAAAATGGGAAAAAAGGATATAAATGGGATTTTAATCCTATTTCCATCCTTATCCACTTTTATCCAAATCAAAACCTTAAAATCCCATTTCCCGGCTTCCTCCTTCGAGACCCGACCGAAGCAATCTTTTCCAATAAATAAAACTCACTTAAATCCAACTCCCAAAGCAACACTAGGGGCCCGGGCTCGAATCCCAAAGGAAGCACACAACCAACCATCACTTAGCGAAAGCCCAACCACAACCGAGCATCCAACCGACTAGCCCAAACACCACGGGACTCGCAACCAACAACAAACAAGCCTCGACAAAGGCAACAGCTTCCTCGAAGCCTGAAAACCACAAATCCTGCCCGGGGAGCCAAAAGACCAAAATACCCCCAAGGGTCCAAACCGCTCTAATGACCCAACCAAACATCCGAATCTTGACCCGAAGGCACCTCGAAAACAGGAATAGGAAACTGGGATGTTACAATACTCACTCCTTTTAAGACTTTCGTCCTCGAAAGTCCTAAGACGAAACAGCTCCAGGAAATCTCAAGCCTGAACCAGACTTAGTGCCAAAGTGGCACACCAACCAATGCACCTCAAGTGCTACTACTACCAAATCCACATCTTACTACAGATGGGACCAGCAAGGTCACTACCTCGAGTGACAACAACTCTGGCTAGGCATACAAGGGTACAACTCAAACAGCCATGCCTATGTCATCTCACCAAACCGAAGGCTCACGGCCTACACTAGCATCTCCTCATGATGCTCAACAAAACTCTGGCCGGATCTCTCAACATGCAGCAGCTAGCTCCACTCTAGGAGCTCACCAAGGAAGAGTGCTCAACTCTACCAAACATCTGAGGAAACTGGGTGTTAAAACAACAAAGAAGGCTTGCAAAGGGGCAAAGATGTCTCTACATCTGCCTCAAGCCACTAACACGGCAACTTGCCAATCAATCGGGCGACCGGGTGGAGACTCGCTAGTCCACCTCTCACAAGGGACTTCCACCACCAACTGCTGTACCAAAATAAAGACAGGAACGGCACACCTGGACCTCTAAACAACAGGGCATCCCAACACATGGATGCTAAACTCAAACCAGGCCAACTGCTTTACTACTAGCAGCAGGACTTTCTAAAACGTCGAGCTCTAAAGGCATACACTTGCCAAACTGGGCGGCTCCATCATCGCCAACAAACTCATCTGAATAAACCTACTAATCATGCCCTCCCGGAATCTCCGGGGCTACTACAAGAGCTATTGGGGAAAAATGTCAAAACAAACTCACATCACCGGGCTATCTGTGCCGGGACTCCTCACTACGCGCTACAAATGCTACTGGGCCTCCGCTCTCGATAAATAAAGACACGCCATCAAATCTCTCTCATGGCCGGAGCACACTCTGCTCAATGAGTCTCACTCTGAGGCATGCTAGCCTCTACCCCCTCCTCTAGGCAACTCAACTGCCAGGGCCAACTCTGGCCAACGGGTCTAAATGACCTCGGGCGCGACCTCAACATCAACACGATCACCCAACTCCTCGGTCGGACATGCCAAGCGTCCCGCTCCTGCGGGTGCGATCAACATACATCGGCGCGATGCGCACAGAGCACCTCCACCCTCTCACTAGGGGAAAGCGAAAATCGGATGAAAAGTATTGTAAATTCTTACCTTTCTTTCTTTAAAACAATAAACTTAGGCGTGCACGATGATCCGCCGGAGTCTTGATGATCATGGAAAAACGACCTACAACAAAGGTCAGTCTATAGAATCTATGACTCTGAGCTCTGATACCAACCTGTAACGACCCGACCCGAAAAGGGTTCTAACTAGGCCGTTACCTCAATGCATGCATTACAAATCTACAAAAAATTCGCAAGAGGGTGTTCGGATTCTAAGTAAAAACTAAAACATAAAACATCCATTTAAAATCAACATCAATTCCTGGAACATGTCCCTGTTTCCAAGCACCTGTTCCAAGTCAAATACATTTACAAAACTTACTCTAATCAGAGATTCATTTAAAACATACAAACTTTACAACAATGCTAGAATCCGAAAATACATTCAGAAAACACCCTAGGGCTCCGTGCCCAACTACATGCATTCAGAGAACATTTAAATCATAAACATAAAACTCAGAGTTGAACAACGGGTTTCCATGATCACAGCTCCTCCTCCAGCCATCCTGTCTCGCACCATGGCTACTTGTGGAAAAACCACATAATAAGGGTGAGTAACGAATTACTTAGTAAGAATCCCCAACCGGGGTACAATACGATATACATGGTCATCTAGCAGAAAGGTATGCAAGCTATGAATATAAACACAGAATAGAGCTGTAACGGCCCAGTTTTCTATTCCAGTTCTCGAGGTGCTTCCGGTTCAGATTCATGGGTTCGGTTGGGCCGTTAGAGCTGCTTTTGACCCTTAGGGTATTTTGGTCTTTTGCTCCCGGGCGGGATTTGTGGATTTTCGGGGGTTTCGAGGAAGCTCCTGCCTTTGTTGAGGCTTGTGTGTTGGTGGTCATGAGTCCCGAGATGTTTGGGGTATTCGTTTGGGAGTTCGGTTGTGATTTGGGTTTTGGGCAAAGTGATCTTTGTTTGGGTGTTTCCTTTGGGATTCGAGCCCAGGCCCTTAGAGATGATTTGGGAGTTTGTTTTAAGTGAGAGTTATTGTTTGGAAAAGGTTGCTTCAAATGGGTCTCGAGGAGGAAGCCGGGAAGTGGGATTTAAGGACTTTAAGGCTTATGTAAATTGGTTAAGGATGGAAAGGAGGATAAAATCCCATTTTTCCTTTTAATTCCCTTTTTCCTTTTATTTTTCCCTTTTATTTTCCAAAATCCCCAAAATTCCTTTTCTCTCCCTTTCTCTCTCCTCCAAATTTGAGCAAATTGTAAAGACCCGACCCAAAAGGGGCTCTAAATGGGCCTTTACCCCAATGCATGTAGTGAAAATAAAAGACATTATGAAAAAGACATTTCGGATCCCAAGTAAAACAGAAACATTCAACAACCAAAACATACATTTCTAAAAGCATACTCCGATCGAGATTTATTTAAACCGTTAAAACAATCCACAAGTACAAATATCTTGGAATCCATAAAACGTAAGAAACATCCTGGGCTCTGTGCCCGTCTACATGCATTCGGGGGAAATAACAAAAGTCAAGAGTCATGATAAATAAAATAGAATAATCGGAGATGATGACAGCAGGATTCCATGATCACAACTCCTCCATCACCCATCCTGTCTCCCGCTTTGATTACCCGTGGAAAACCACGGAATAAGGGTGAGTAACGAATTACCCAGTAAGAATCCCCAACCGGGTACAATACGATATACATGATCATCTAGAAGAATGTATGCAAGCTATGAGTACAAACACAGAGCGGAGCACATAGCTAAGTCCACACTTGGACCTCGGATGCCATCTCGGGGTCTTAGTCCGGAAATACCACAACACACTAAACGCGCTATACGGGAACAAGTCCCGGCCTCGGCCTGCCACTGCCGTCTACGAAAGGTGCACGGCTCAAGATCCCGAGGAGCTCTCCGATCGGGCGCCAGTAATGAGCGTAAGCGCCGCACCGCATGCTACTGCAAACTCGGGGTGCCGGGTCTAGTGGCAAGTCGCCCGTGTTCGATCCACCATGCCTAACTAAATCTCTGGATCGGTGTCACCGACATAGGGTGTGAGACTGGACACGTGAACTATGTCACCTGTACCACCGCACTTGAGGCTAAGGAACCGGTCGTGGTAGGCTTGCACCGTGAAGCGGTCCTTGCCCTAACAGTGGCAATCAAGGGCTACGGCCGAACACGCCGAGGACGTGCCGATCGCCGGGACGAGGCAACGCCAAGTCATCATCCCGACCGTTGGGGCATTTAACGATCGCCACCCTCACCCAAGATTGCAGGGCCTCACCGGTTGGGATAGCTAATCCCTCACGGGGTCCAAGGACGGAGAATCGTCTCGAACGTCCTTGCCATAGATGCAAGATACTTTATGCATCCGGCCCGGATGATTCTATCTACCTCAATTCTAAAACTTAACAATAATAACGATTCAATCAATGCGGTCCAATACGTGCTCATCGGATACAAAGAACCTAGCATGATACTACGAAGCAAGAATGGATATCGAACATGCTAGAATAGAACAACCTAGCATGGGCTAACATGAGAAACAATACAAGAGATCATGCCAGTCGGAAATTGAGCGAGCACCTAGAGATAAACATGCTAGTAATCATACACAGGCATACAAAACAACAATCACAAATATACCGCAGGTCCCACACAACCCCGGTAAGAAATCCTTACCTTGGTCTGGAAGACTTCTACACACAAATCCTAAGTCTGCGGAACAATCCCGAACTAGCGGCGGGAACCTAGCAAACCAACAATAATCAGCATCTAAAATATCTAAACAACAATAGAACAGCAAGCTCGGCTCGGGAACTCACACGCGCGCGACGACGAGCTTGGGGCTTTTGGGCGAGCTGGCTGGCGCTGGTCGCTACTGCACGCACGGCACGGCGGGGAGGACGCTGCCGCCGCTGCTGCGCACGCACGACGGCAGGACGACGCGCGCGCGCGGCGAGCGTCTCGGCGCGCGCGCGCGCGCGCGCAGCGATGCGGCGATGCGGACACGGCGAGTAGCTCGCAGGAGGACGCGCGCGCGAACGTCTGGGCGCGGCGCGCGCGGCGAGCGCGATTCGGCCAAGCGGACACGCGCGAGGGCGCGCGATGGCGGCGACGCGCGTGCTTTGCTGGACGCGCGCGGCACCGACGAGAGACCTCTGGCGTCGTGCGAGCGATCGGGCGATCTGTCTTCTTGGCGTCGGCAAGGCTGCTGGGACAGATCTGGGTGCGAGCGATCGGCTGGAGTGCGATGACAGGGGCGATCTGGGTGCGAGCGATCGGCTGGAGTGCGACGACAGGGGCGATCTGGGTGCGAGCGATCGGCTGGAGGGAGGTCTGCGACGGTGGATCTGGCGAAGCTGCTGTCCGGCCTGGCGTGCGGCAGGGGCTGCTCCAACAGATCTGGGCGTGCGACGATGGCTGCTTCTCTCGGCTGGCTGCAAACAACACAAACACCCACAACACTCTACCACTTACCTTGGCCAAAGATCAAAACCAAATGAGGAGATGAAGAGGATGAAGACTTACCCGGAAATGATGATGATCGATCCCAAGGAGATGCAAGGATGAAGAATCGGCAAGGCTATGGAGATGGAGAGCTTGGGCGGCCAAGAGATGTTTTGGAGAAGGAGATGAAATAACCTAATTCTATTTCATTTAACCAAATGCACCAAAACTCCAAAATCCAAGGTTAACTAAGATGTGATGCAGAAAGAGTAACAAGAGCACCTAATGGCTCAAATGGCACACCTCTCTACAAGCTTCCCAGAGACCCGGTTCAAACCCTACTGCGGCAAAGACAAATTTCTTTATTTTTACTTTTGCAACAACCTTGCTCAAACCAAACCACAAACCCCTCAAAAACCTACATAAAACCATCCAATAATTTTAGTAACTAGAAAAGACACAAACGACCACTGACGGCCCGACCAAATTACCAAATTACCCCTAGGGCATACCCGGAAGACCGGAAGAAAAACACGGGTCGTTATAAAGAGACCCTAGCCGCACCATGCCCAGCCCTAGTCGCACCATGTCCAAATAGAGCCGCGCCTCGCACCAGGCCGCCCAGTCACCCATGCCGCGCGCGCCGCCGAGCCACCCTGCGCCCGATCGTCGTCGCCTCGCCCTAGTTGCGCCGAGCCCAGATCTTCTTCGCGCCAGCCGTCTTCGCGTCGCCTCTCGCCCTTGTTGCGCCGAGCCCAGATCGCTTCGCCCATGCCGTCTCCGTGTCGCCTAGGTCACGCCGAGCCCGGATCGGCATCGCCCGTGCCGTCTCCGTGTCGCCCGTGTCCGTGTCGAGTCGCCCGAGCCCCCAGCCGCACCGAAGTCGCCGCCCACAGTAGGTCGCCGTGCCTTCCCGAGCGCCCCGAGCCCATCGCGTCGCCTCACGCGCGCGCCGTCGCGCCGTCTTACGCTGCCGCGGCGTGTGTCGCCGCCAGCCGAGCTCGAGCCGCGCGCGTGCGCGCCCTGCCTCGCCCGGCAAGACGCCTGCGTGCGCGCGCGCGCCCGCCTGCGCCCGGTGCCCAGCGCTCACATGCCCAGCGCCAGACCACCGCTCTTCTGCGCCACCCTGCACTGTTGTGTCTTTGGTTGCCTTTGAGCCTTGTGGCTTCTCGGATGGTATTTCCCAGTCTTTTCTTCGTTGGGCCCCGATTTGTTGGTCTTTGTTTAGGGATTTATTTGGGCTGTTTTATGTATTTGATTTGGGCCGCTTTATTTTATGTTTAGGTTGTTTGGGTTCGATTAGAGGCTCGAGGATTGCTTGGTTGATTTGTGATTATTTTCTCGCTTGTCCTGTAAGGATTTCTTACCGTGGTTGTGTGGACCTCGCGATATGTCTCGATTGTGCCTTGTATGTTTGCCGATTGTTATGAGCATGATAGTGATAGGCGACTTTGTTTGATCTCTTGCTAGCATGTTTGTTGATTTTACATGTTAGTGCCATGCTAGGTTTGTTCTTCCAAATGCTTGTGATTCCCGTTTAAGTTGTAGTATCATGCTAGGTAATCGTGATTGATGTCGGTCATTGCTTGCTAGCCAGAATCATTGATTTACTCGGTATTCTTGGATAGAGTAGTAGGGTTTGTCATCATCCGGTGAGAGCGGACATAACGTACTTTGTCCCCACCGGTCGGGAGTAGAGCGAAGCATAACGTATATTGCTTCCCCGGCAATGATGTGGATGTAGCTACCACGCAATGGCATAAGCCTAGTTTGTAGCTCCGCTAGAGCGGAACCCCGCCAACGGTGCAAAGCCCGCCTTGGCCGGTTCTTAGCTTCAGTGTCGGTGGTGCAGTGCTGCACAGATGAGTGCCGAGGGCCTCGCACTCTCGTGTTCGGTGACACCGCTTTCGAGTCTTAGGCATGCGTGCTGCCCGCGTAGTTTGCCCTTAGGCCCCGTGCATTTACGCCGGTTGCGAGAAGAGCATGCGGTGTGTGCGCGCACACGCGTTAGTAGCCGGCCTCGGAGAGCTCCCGGGCTAATGTTCGTGAGTACACCAGTTCCTTCCGCTTTAGAGCGGACTTGGGTACTCTCCCGATAGTCCAGATTGTTAGCGAGGGCAAGGAGGCCCTTGAGGACACCCATTGGGATTGGCTTTTGAGCTAATCAATTGGCCGAGGAGAAAGACCCTCGGAGATGTCCCGGATTGGTTATGAGAACCAATCATTAGGCCTAAGTAGGAGACTTCCGATGATTCCGGAAGTAAGAGACTTCCGATGTTTCCAGATCTTGTGTTATGAGCTCGTTGAGCTATGATCTGTGTTGGTAGTCGCTTGTTTGCTTGCATATTGAGGTGCTAGATGACTGATGTATCGTATTGTACCCCTGGTTGGGGATTCTTCTTGAGTATGTTTATACTCACCCTTATTTATCTTTCGTAACTCGGGACAACACCCGGAGGACTAGCGGAGGGAGCCGATTGATCATGGGGAACCGCCACACTCTGTCTTTATTTATTGCATTGTTTATTCAAAGATGTAGATGGACGAAGTCCTAGGGGAAACATTGTTTAAAAACGTTGCTTAAATTGTATTGTACATTTTATTAAACATCGCGGGATGTTTTACTTTGTTGGATTGTTTAAACTTAAATTGTTGGTGATGTTTTAAGGGCTCCCCTTCTCATATATTTTTGAAAGGTTTTTAAATGTAAGCTCTAAACCGCTTGCTATCATATTTAACTTGCATGCCGAGTAAGATCCTGTGTTTAGGACCATGTTTTGGGTCGGGTTCTTACAGCTTGGTATCGAGCACGAGTCATAGATTCTGTGAGACTAACCTGCTTTGTAGGTTGTTGTTCCCATGATCATCAAGACTCCACGGCCGCTTGGTTTGTCCGAGTTCAATTAAGTTAAGGGGTAAGAATTTACAATACTTTTCTTCTAGCTTTTATGCATGTGTAGAGTTGTGGAGCGGAGACGAGCGGTGTTCTCGACTCGTTGTTGGTTTGGGCTTAGAGAGCCATCATGCCAACTTTCTCGCATCAAGTAGTAGTTTGATGAGCGGTGAGAGCCCCCGTGTGGGCGGTTTTGTTGCTTTGTGCGGATCGCCAGATGTGTCGATCGCACTCGCGAGAGGCAGAGATTAGACTCCCTTAGGCCATTTGTGGCCCAGCTTGTTGGTTTCTCCCCTAGTGAGAGGGTGGAGGTGCCTTGTGCGAATCGCCAGATATGTTGATTGCACTCGGAGGAGCGGGACGCTTGGCATGTCCGACCAAGGAGTTGGACCCGATCTTGTTGATGTTGAGGCCGCGTCCCGTGGTTGTTTAGCCCTTTGGCCGAGTTGGCCCCGGCGCTTGAGTTGCCTAGAGGAGGGGTAGAGGCTAGCACGCCTCGGAGTATGACTCCTTGAGCGAGTGTGCTCCAAATGGCGCGAGATTTGATGGCGTGTCTTTAGCTATCGAGAGCAAAGACCAGCGCGAGCTTTGTAGCGCGTGTAGCGAGGAGTCCCGGCATGGATAGCCCAAATTGACGAGTTTGTTTCAAAGATTTTCCCCGGTAGCTCGTAGCCCCTGAGGTTCCCGGAGGGCTTGATCAGCAGTTTATGCGGTTGAGTTTGTTGGCGTTGATGGAGCCGCCCGGCTTGGCAAGTGGATGCCTGTAGAGCTTGATGTATTAGAAAGTCCTACCGCTAGTAGTAAAGCGGTTGGCGAGTTTGAGTTTAGCATCCGTGTGTTGGGATGCCCCGCATGCTCGTGAGGCCGAGGTGAGCCGTTCCGTCTTTATTGATTCCGCAGCTGGTGGTGGTAGTCCCTTGAGAGAGGTGGACTAGCGAGTCTCCACCGATCGCCCGATTGATTGGCAAGTTGCCGTGTGTTAGTGGCTTGAGGCGGATGTAGAGACATCCGTGCCCCCCTTGCAAGCTTCTTTGTTGTTTTGCAACCAGTCCTCTTTGTACCCTCGTAGCTGTGGTGTAGCGTGGAGTTTGCTTGCCGGGGTTTTATCCATCCGTGGATTTCGGCGGGCTAGTAGAGTGGAACCCTCTTTTTTTGGATGTTCCGAGTGTGGAACTAGTTGTTGCCACCCGAGGAGTTGGCTGAGCTTTTGTTGAGCATCGAGTGGGATGCGAGGAGTAGGCCGTGGCAAAGTCTGTTGGTCGAGATGCCGAGAGATTAGGCCGCTCAGAGTGTTTGGACTCCTATCTTTGAGTGCCATTGCCCCGTCACTTGGAGAGTGACTTTCCCTTTCTCGAGAGGGCATAAAGCTCGTTTGAGGCTGATTTGTGTTGTAATGGATGTAGTGCTGTTGGCACCAAGCTTTGAGAGGAGGCCTAGTTTGGGCCGGTTGGCACTTTTGGTGCGGTGGTTCCATGGCTGCCCAGAGTATAGCATCCCCGTTTGTCTTGTACCCTTTTCACGAGGTTGCACTGTTTGGGTTGCTTAAGAGATCTAGCTCGGTGGTAGTCGAGAGGACTACAAGTTTGAGGTTTTCGAGGGAAAGTAGGAGCTGTTCGGGATCTCTCGAGAGTTGGGTGTAAAGGATGCTATAGGTCATTAAGAGCTAGCGCGTTCGAGTTCTCGCGCTGTGTGTTGTGAGCCTGTGAGCCAGCTTGATGGTAGCATGATTCGGCTACCCTTTGAGTTGCCCTAGTATGGTTAGTGTTGGCATCGTGGATGCGTGGTTGATCCAGTGATAGAGCCATGAGTTGGATGGCTGATCGGAGCGCGTTTAGTGAGCACATTGTTTCGAGGAATGTTAGCTTGGTGTGGTTTTGCGCTTGTAAGAGTAAGTTGGCCAATGTGGCTTTTCGTGGTGAGTTGGCCCCGAGTGGGTTTGAACTCTCGTTGCTCCCTTGTTTGTTGTGGCTCTGTTTGGAGGCAAAAGTTGCCCTGTGTGAGAGCCCTTGTTGGCTTTGGATCTTAAGAGATCAAGTTGGAGCTGTACACCCCGGTGCACTTTTGCGTAGCTCGTTCCGTGGTTTATGTTTGGAAAACCACGAGAGGTTCGTGTTGAGGACCCAGTGCTCAGTCTTTGAGGTGTCAAGGCTTTAGTTCTTGGCAAGTGCCCTAGCTTTGGTCGTAAGGATGCCGTGCTCGTTGTCGGTCATTTGTTGGGTAAGCAAGTTTTGCTAGTTGGTCCTTGCCTGGTTAGACTTCATTGGGGACCGAACAAGAGCGATTGTGGCAAGCCGCAGCTTTACGATCGTTTGGGCTAAGAAAGTCTGTTCGGATCCTTACCTTGAGAAGAAGGTATGTTGAGGTTGTTGCTTTGAGTAGGAGGATGACGCCTCCTGTAGCGTTCTCGGTCCCCTTGGTTTCCAAGTTGGAGTTGGCCACCTTAGTTGAGATCTTTGGAGAGGGTTGTGCCCGCGTGGCCGGTTGTTTGTTAGATCGTTGTCGGCCGTGTGTGTCGGAGGGTGATCGAGGATCTCTAGTTGTGGAGAGCCTCTCGAGCTCAGTCGCACCCAGCGGTGTTCCTTGGGTGAGTTGCTTGCAGATTTGGCGATCTAGCAAGCTAGTGCTTGTTTGGTTTTGGAGGTTAGTTGGTGCTTGGTGTTGACCAAGATTTTGGTTCTCTTGATGTTTCAAGAGCTTGCTCGGTTCGAGCGCAGGCGTTGCCACGAGGATTCGTTCCTAGTCCGGTTGTTTTGGGAGTTGATTCCTCCCTGGGTGGTTGAGTAAGTTCGGCTAGTTCGGATTGGTGGTCCAATCGGTTGAGTTTCCCTTGGGTGTTGCTTCCAAGAGAGTTGGTTGATGTTGCCCTTGGGTTTGAGCAAGTCGGCGAGCGTGTGTGATGCTCGCCGCCCTTTAGAGTTTTGCTTGGCCGGGAAATCGTTCCGTTGAGGAGTCGGCGTAGCTCTGAGTTGTGTAGTTGATCGAGTAAGCGCAGTGGTTAGCCCAAATGAGAGGGTCCTCGCATTGTGTTGTTAGCAAGCGAAAAGTTGTTTGTCCCCGCAAGAGCGGTGGCCACCAGATTTAAGAGTTGAGCTTGAGTTGAGTTTCACGAGCAAGGCCTTCTCGGGCTTTGTTTCTAGTTGTTGAGCTTTCAGCGATTGGCGAATAGCCGAGCCTTAGTTGAGTGTGTTGGCACAGAGGTGCCGTGGCATTGGTTGGTTAGCCTTTGGGCCGCTTTCCTCAAGCTGTTGTGAGTTCTTTGGTAGCCCCGTGAGGGTTTGGTCCTTCTTCTTGAGATTTTCCATGAGAGGAATGTTGGGTGTTTCCTTGCCCGGCAATGTTCTTTTGGCGATTGCTAGTAGGTTTGCATGGAAAAGTTTGTGTTCGGCCGTTGTGAGGCTCCAGCTTGTTGGCTTGGCCGAGTGGAGCTCATGCTCGGTTTTTTGCCATTTAGGGTTGGCCGTAGCTGAGAAGTTTCACCGGTGCTAGTGGGAAAAAGTTTGCCTTTTGGATCAATCGCCGATTGGTGGTTCGATTGTTTTTCGTTAAGGCTTTAGGCAAGCCTTGTGGTTCGGCCGGTCTCTTGTGAAGAAAGAGTAGGCCGTTTGGTTTCGGAACACGAGAGAGTTCGATTGTTTGGCCACCTTGGCGTTGTGTTGAGCGATTTGTTATCGATTGTGGGCATTCAGAGAAATTACGCCCGGTCGCGTGGCGTTGAGTTTTGGAGCTTGTGCCGAGTCCGCGGGCTCTTTGAGAGTAACACCGCTGAGAGGTGTTCCGTGTTGGTTTAGCGGGGTTTTGGCCGAGCGCCAAGTTTGTAGGGCTTTTGAGATCCTTGAGCGGATTGGAGCAAAGTGGTTAGCTTTGCCCCGTCGTTGGCAAAGCGGTGCAAGTTTTGTGTTCCTCGTCTCTTGGTTGAGATAGTTTGTGATGTGGGAGAGCATTGTGGCTTTGAGCCTTTGAGAACCCAAGAGGGTTTGGTTTTCAGAGAAGGGTTAGTGTTGTTTTGGCCGAGAAGTTACATTGGCTAGGAAACATTGGAGTTTTCCTAGAGTTGTTTCGTTTTAGGACTTTCGAGGACGAAAGTCTTAAAAGGAGGGAGTATTGTAACGGCCCGATTTTCTATTCCAGCCTCTCGAGGTGCTTCCTGCTGATTCGATGGTTCGGTTGGGCCGTTAGAGTCGCTTTTGACCCTTAGGGGTATTTTGGTCTTTTGCTCCCGCGGGATTTGTGGATTTTCGTGGTTTCGAGGCACTCCCGCCTTTGTTGAGGCTTGTGTGTTGGTGGCTGCGAGTCCCGAGATGTTTGGGGTATTCGTTTGGGAGTTCGGTTGTGATTTGGGTTTTGGGCAAAGTGATCTTTGTTTGGGTGTTTCCTTTGGGATTCGAGCCGAGTGCCCTTAGAGATGATTTGGGAGTTTGTTTTAAGTGAGAGTTATTGTTTGGAAAAGGTTGCTTCAATGGGTCTCAAGGAGGAAGCGGAAGTGGGATTTAAGGACTTTAAGGCTTATGTAAATTGGTTAAGGATGGAAAGGAGGATAAAATCCCATTTTTCCTTTTAATTCCCTTTTTCCTTTTATTTTTCCCTTTTATTTTCCAAAATCCCCAAAATTCCTTTTTCTCTCCCTTTCTCTCCTCCTCCCGAGCAGCGGCCCCTAGCCGCACCATGCCCAAATTTCTAGTCGCACCATGTCCAGTAGAGCCGCGCCTCGCACCAGGCCGCCCAGTCACCCATGCCGCGCCGTGCGAGCCACCCTGCGCCCGATCGCGTCGCCTCGCCCTAGTTGCGCGAGAGCCCAGATCGCTTCGCCAGCCGTCTTCGCGTCGCCCTCGCCCTTGTTGCGCCGAGCCCAGATCGCTTCGCCCATGCCGTCTCCGTGTCGCCTAGGTCACGCCGAGAGCCCGGATCGGCATCGCCGAGCCGCCGTCTCGTGTCGCCCAGTCCGTGTCGAGTCGCCCGAGCCACGCCGCACCGAAGTCGCTTCGCCCACAGTAGGTCGCCGTGCCTTCCCGAGCGCCCCGAGCCCATCGCGTCGCCTCGCCTCAGCCGCGCCCCCGTCTGCCGTCTTCGCCGCTGCCGCGCCGTGTGTCGTCGCCAGCCGAGCTCGAGCCCGCGCGCGCGCGCCCTTGCCCTCGCCCCGCCACTGCGCGCGTGCTGCGCGCGCGCCACGCCTGCGCCCGGGGCCCAGCGCTGTGCCCGGCGCCCGGCAGGTACTCTTTCGCGCTACCACCACTGCTGTTGTGTCTTTGGTTGGCTTGAGCCTTGTGGCTTCTCGGATGGTATTTCCCGAGTCTTTTCTTCGTTGGGCCCCGATTTGTTGGTCTTTGTTTAGGGATTTATTTGGGCTGTTTTATGTATTTGATTTGGGCCGCTTTATTTTATGTTTAGGTTGTTTGGGTTCGATTAGAGGCTCGAGGATTGCTTGGTTGATTTGTGATTATTTTCTCGCTTGTCCCGTAAGGATTTCTTACCGTGGTTGTGTGGACCTGCGATATGTCTCGATTGTGCCTTGTATGTTTGCCGATTGTTATGAGCATGATAGTGATAGGCGACTTTGTTTGATCTCTTGCTAGCATGTTTGTTGATTTTACATGTTAGTGCCATGCTAGGTTTGTTCTTCCAAAGATGCTTGTGATTCTGTTTAAGTTGTAGTATCATGCTAGGTAATCGTGATTGATGTCGGTCATTGCTTGCTAGCCGTGAATCATTGATTTACTCGGTATTCTTGGATAGAGTAGTAGGGTTTGTCATCATCCGGAGGCCGAGAGCGGACATAACGTACTTTGTCCCCACCGGTCGGGAGTAGAGCGAAGCATAACGTATATTGCTTCCCCGGCGTGCCGATGTGGATGTAGCTACCACATCGGCATAAGCCTAGTTTGTAGCTCGCTAGAGCGGAACCCCGCCAGCGGTGCAAGCTCGCCTTGGCCGGTTCTTAGCTTCAGTCGGTGGTACAGTGCCGCACAGATGAGTGCCGAGGGCCTCGCACTCACGTGTTCGGTGACACCGCTTTCCGAGTCTTAGGCATGCGTACACGCCCGCGTAGTTTGCCCTTAGGCCCCGCATTTACGCCGGTTGCGAAAGAGCATGCGGTGTGCGCGCAAGACAGCGTTAGTAGCCGGTTCGGAGAGCTCCCCCGGGCTAATGTTCGTGAGTACACCAGTTCCTTCCAGTTTAGAGCCGGACTTCGGGTACTCTCCCGATAGTCCAGATTGTTAGCGAGGGCAAGGAGGCCCTTGAGGACACCCATTGGGATTGGCTTTTGAGCTAATCAATTGGTCGAGGGAGAAAGACCCTCGAGGGTGTCGGACATCTTGGGATCGGTTTTGAGCTGATCAATTGGCCGAGGGAGAAAGACCCTCGGAGATGTCCCGGATTGGTTATGAGAACCAATCATTAGGCCTAAGTAGGAGACTTCCGATGACTCCGGAAGTAAGAGACTTCCGATGTTTCCAGATCTTGTGTTATGAGCTCGTTGAGCTATGATCTGTGTTGGTAGCTGTTTGCTTGCATATTGAGGTGCTAGATGACTGATGTATCGTATTGTACCCCTGTTGGGGATTCTTCTGAGTATGTTTATACTCACCCTTATTTATCTTTCGTGTAACTCGGGACAACACCGGGAGGGCTAGCGGAGGAGCCGATTGATCATGGGGAACCGCCGGCACTCTGTCTTTATTTATTGCATTGTTTATTCAAAGATGTAGATGGACAGAAGTCCTAGGGGAAACATTGTTTAAAACGTTGCTTAAATTGTATTGTACATTTTATTAAACACTCGCCGTGATGTTTTACTTTGTTGGATTGTTTAAACTTAAATTGTTGGTGATGTTTTAAGGGCTCCCCCTTCTCATATATTTTTGAAAGGTTTTTAAATGTAAGCTCTAAACCGCTTGCTATCATATTTAACTTGCATCTTGAGTAAGATCCCGTGTTTAGGACCATGTTTTGGGTCGGGTTCTTACAGAGCACATAGCTTAGCCCACACTGGGGCCTCGGATGCCAACTCGTGGTCTTAGTCCGGAAATAACTCATCACACAATACGCCCTATACGAGAAACAAGTCTCGGCCTCAACCTCGCTCACATCGTGAAAAGGTGCACTAGCTCAAGATCCCTAGAAGCTCTCCGGTCGGCGCTATAATGAGCGCGCGCGTCCTACTGCAGACTATGGAGGGTGCCGGGTCTAGTGGCAAGCTGCCCATGTCCAGTCACCACGCCTAACTAAATCTCTGGATCGGTGTCACCGACATAGGGTGTGAGACACGACACACGTGAACTATGTCGGCCTAAACCACCGCACTGAGGCTAAGGCACGGGTCGTGGTAGGCTTACACCAGAAAAACCGTCCTTGCCCTATCGGTGGCAACTCAAGGGCTACCGCCAAAACACGCTGAGGACGTGCTTTACCGTCGGGACAAGGCAATGCTAAGTCATCATCCCGACCGTTGGGGCATTTAATAGTCTGCCACCCTCACCCAAGATTGCGGGGCCTGCCGTTAGGGTTAGCTAGTCCCTAACGGGATCAAGGATGGAGCTCAATCTCATACGTCCCTGTCGGGGATGCAAGGTACTTTATGCACCCAGCCCGGATGATGCTATCTACCTGAACTCTAACCTGTCATAGCAATCAGCAAACAATCAAATCAATCCAATACGTGCTCAAAAGAATGCAACGGACCTAGCATGATACTACGAAGCAAGAACAGATACAAGCATGCTAGAAAGGAACAACCTAGCATGGACTAAAATGAGAAACAACGTAGGAAATCATGCCAGTCGGGAATTCAGAATAGAGCTCTTATCATCAAACATGTCAATAAACACAACAAGCATACAATCAGCAATCACATAATATATCGCAGGGCCCAAACAACTCCGCTAAGAAATCCTTACCTGGTCGGAAGGCAAAAACACACAACAAACCTAACTGCGATCGAACCCGAGCAAACTATAGAGACTCAAACAAACACATCAATAATCATAAAAATAGGCCTTAATATAATAAAATAAATAGGGCTCGGCTCTGGAGCAACTCACGAGGCGCGGCTGACACGCGAATGAGCCGGCCAGACGCAGGCTAGGCGACCAAAGGGGCTGGCCGGGCGTGCCAGGCAGCTGGCGCTCCACGGGCGCTGGCGGGCACGCAGTCTTTGAGGCACCGGGCTGCGTGTAAACGGCGCGCGCGGCGACACACGAGGCGGCGAGGCACGCAGCGCGCGCTAGCTCGGTGGCGCGCGCGCGGCTGCGTGGCTCGGCAAGCTACGGTGGCGAGCGCGCGACACGATCGCGCGGGACACGCGATCCGCGCTGGACGCGCGACTCGATCAAGGCTCGGCACAGGGCGACGCGGCTCGATGTTTGGTGACTCAAGCGCGGACAGACACGAGCTGGGCGAGCTCGGGCTGGCGACGCGACGGCCTGGGCGAGCTCGGGCGACACGAGCAGGGGGAGGGCGACGCGACGCTTGGGCTGGGCGAGGTCGGCGGCGACGGCAGATCGTGCGCGCGACTCGAGGTCAGCTGCTCGGGGCTGGGCTTGGGCGAGCCAAGGGGCTGGGTAGGCTAGGTGGGGGGCTAGGTCGGGGAGAGAGAGAGAGAGAGAGAAAAGTGGTTTTGGGAAAAAAATAAAAGAAAATGGAAAATAAAAAGGAAAATGGGAAAAAAGGAAATAAATGGGATTTTAATCCTATTTCCATCCTTATCCACTTTTATCCAAATCAAAACCTTAAAATCCCATTTCCCGGCTTCCTCCTTTGAGACCCGACCGAAGCAATCTTTTCCAATAAATAAAACTCACTTAAATCCAACTGTCAAAGCAACACTAAGGGCCCGGGCTCGAATCCCAAAGGAAGCACACAATCAACCATCACTTAGCCAAAGCCCAACCACAACCGAGCATCCAACCGACTACCCCAAACACCACGGGACTCGCAGCCAACAACAAACAAGCCTCGATAAAGGCAGGAGTTTCCTCGAAGCCCTGAAAACCACAAATCCTGCCCGGGGAGCCAAAAGACCAAAATACCCCCAGGGGTCCAAACCGCTCTAATGACCCAACCAAACATCTGAATCTTGACCAAGGCGCACTCAAAACGGAATAGGAAACTGGCTTTTACAGCGACCAAGGGTTGAAATTGCTCGGGCTTTGGGCTTGGCGAGCGGGTGGGCTGGGGAGCTAGGGGCTCGGGCTGGCTGGGCTGCTCGGGCTCGGGGAGAGAGAGAGAGAGAAAAGAGAAAAATAAAAAGAAAAGAAAAGGAATTTAGAAAAGAAAAGGAAAATGGGAAAATAAAAAGGAAAATAGGGATTTTATCCAAAAATCCATCCTTATCCACTTTTATCCAAATCAAAACCTTAAAATCCCATTTCCCGGCTTCCTCCTTCGAGACCCGACCGAAGCAATCTTTTCCAATAAATAAAACTCACTTAAATCCAACTCCCAAACCAACAATAAGGGCCCGGGCTCGAATCCCAAAGGAAACACCCAAACAACCATCACTTTGCCAAATCCTAAACCACAACCGAGCATCCAACCGACTTGCCCAAACACCTCGGGACTCGCAGCCACAAACAAACAAGCCTCGACAAAGGCAGGAGCTACCTCGATGCCCTGAAAACCACAAATCCTGCCCGCGGAGCCAAAAGACCAAAATACCCCCAAGGGTCAAAACCGCTCTAATGACCCAACCAACAACAGAATCTTGACCCGAAGGCACCTCAAAAACTGGAATAGGAAACTGGGCTGTTACAATTGTGTTGGAGGTGAAGCCTAGCCGAATCCAGGAGGTTGTTGAAGAGGAGGTCGAGATTAAGCCCTGGCCCTAGCCTAGCCGAGAGCTCCCTTGGACTTTCCCAAGGGGTTGGCCGAGAGCTTGTTTAACGTCCCAGGTTTTCATCCCGATCTTCCAGGTATGCCCTAGGGGTATTTTGGTAATTTGGTCGGGCTGTCAGGGCCGTTTATGTCTTTTGCAGTTTCTAAAATTATTGGATGGGCTTAAGTAGGATTTTGATGCTTTGAGGTTGTGTTTAGGCATGGTGAGATGCAAAAGAAAAATTGAGGAATAAAGATGTGTTTGTTAGGATTCGAACCTGGAGTGCTAGGAAGTCAGGTGGGTGGTGTGGCCAGTTGATCCATAGGAGGATCTTGTTGCTCTTTCTGCCGTATATCTTGGTTAACCTTGAGTTTTCGGGATTTTGGTGCATTTGATTAAATGAAAGGAAATTAGGTTTTTGGGGTTCTTCTCCAAAGAGCTCCTTGGCAGCCCAAGCTCTCCCTCCTAGGTGCCTAGACAAGTTCTTCCTTCCCTTGCAGCCTTGGGAGTCGTCCGCCAGCCGAGCAGCAGCCCAGCCGGATCGCCTGCAGCATCCCGTCGCACTCACCAGCAGGCACCAGGCCGTCCAGCACGCCCAAAATGCCCCCACGCACGCGCCCAGCCGGCCTCGCCTCGCGCCGAGACGCTAAAGCGCTGAGCAGCTGTCGCGCACAGCCCGTCCCAGCCCAACGCGCCGTCGCCGTCCCTGGCTTCGTCGGCCGCGCCAATGGCAGCGCCAGCGCGCGCGGTCGCCGCCGTCCCAGCGCGTCTGCGTCGCCAGCGCCCCCCGTGTCCAGCTCGTCCGCCCGCGCGCGCGCAGCCTTTCAGAGTCCATCAGCATCGTGCCAGCGCCCAGCAGCAGCCTAGCCGTGCTGCCTACCCGTCCGCGTGTAAGCTGCGCCGCGTGAGTTGCTCCCAAGCCGAGCCTTGTTTATTTTATTATATTTAGGACTATGGATTGTGATTAGTTTTGAGTTTGTTAGGTTCTTGGTAGCTAGCTCGGGTTCGATCGCAGCTTAGGATTTTATGTGTAGTTGCCTCCCGGCCAGGTAAGGATTTCTTACCGGAGTTGTGTGCGCCCTGCGATATATTATGTGATGTTGTTTGTATGCTTGTTTGTGTTTATCAAAGCATGTTTAGTGATAGGTGCTCTGCTTACAATTCCCGATCGCATGATTTCCTATGTTGTTCCTCATGTTAGTCCATGCTAGGTTGTTCTGCTCGCATGCTCAGATCTGCTCTTGCTTCGTAGTATCATGCTAGGTTCGTTGTATCTGTTGAGCACGTATTGGATTGTATTGGATTGTTTGTTGTTGGTGCTATAGTTTAGAGTTCAGATAGGTAGCATCATCCGGGCGGATGCATAACGTAACTTGCATCCACGACAAGGATGTACGAGACGGTTCTCCGTCCCTGATCCCCGTTAGGGTTTAGCTAACCCTAACGGCTGGCCCTGCAATCTTGGGTGAGGGTGGCTGACTGTTAAATGCCCCAACGGTCGGGATGATGACTTGGCATTGCCTCGTCCCCGGCGATCGCCAAGATGTCCTCGCCGTGTTCGGCAGTAGCCCTTGATTGCCACTGATAGGGCAAGGACGGCTTCTGGTGTAAGCCTACCACGATCGGTTCCTTAGCCTCGTGTGCGGTGGTTCAGCCGACATAGTTCACGTGTCCGTGTCTCACACCCTATGTCGGTGACACCGATCCGAGATTTAGTTAGGCATGGTGGATCGGACTCGGGCGCTTTGCCACTAGACCCGGCACCCTCCGTAGTCTGCAGTGGCATGCGATGCGCGCTTACGCTCATTCTGGTAGCCGACCACCGAGCTCCTCGGGATTTTGAGCCAGTGCACCTTTCGTATCGATAGTAGATAGGCTGAGGCTGGGACTTGTTTCTCGTATAGGGCGTATTGTGTGGTGGATTTTCCGGACTAAGACCCTGAGTTGCCATCCGAGGTTTATATGTGGATTTAAGCTATGTGCTCTATTCTGTGTTTATATTCATAGGTTGCATATCTTCCAGCTAGATGACCATGTATATCGTATTGTACCCCGGTTCGGGATTCTTACTGAGTGATTCGTTACTCACCCTTATTTTTGTGGTTTTCCACAGTAACCAAGGTGCGAGACAGGATGGTGAAGGAGGAGCTGTGATCATGGGAACCCGCTTTGTTGTCTCTGATTTTTATATTATGACTCTTTGCCTTTTTATTTCCTCTGAATGCATGTAGCCGGGCACGGAGCCCTAGGATGTTTTCTAAAATGTTTTTGTGGATTCCAGCATTGTTGTAACTGAGAAGGTTTGAATGTTTTTAATAAATCTCTGATCAGAGTAAACTTTTGGAAACGTATTTGTCTTGAAACAGGTGCTTGGAGACAGGGATGTGTTTCATGAATCGTATTGATTTCTGTATTGAATGTTGAATGTTTTAGTTTTAATTGGAATCCGAAAACATACCTGCATATTGTCCTTTACTTTGAATGCATGCATTGAGGTAAAGGCCCATTTAGAGCCCCTTTTGGGTCGGGTCTTTACAGTTGGTATCAGAGCTCAGAGTCATAGATTTTGTAGACTGACCTTTTGTTGTAGGTCATTTTTCCATGATGATCAGCACTCCGACAGTCATCAGGTACGCCTAAGTTTACCGTTTTTAAAAAAGGGTTAAGAATTTACAATACTTTTCTTCTAGTGTATGCCTTGTGTGTGTTGTGGAACGGAGACGAGCAAGTTCAGACTCGTTGTTGGTTTGGGTCCAGAGCACCATCATGCCAACTTCCAGCAGTTGTTGGTTTGTATCCAGATAGATTCAGATACCGCTGGGACATCGTTCTAGAGGGAGGCAGATTTAGACTCCCGTAGGCCACTTGTGGCCCAGTTGTTGGTTTTCCCCTAGTGAGAGGGTGGAGGTGATTTGCCTTGGAGTTCCACTCCAAGAGAGGAGTTAGGTATGGCTTTGCTTATGTTGATGCTTGTGGAGCAGGTCCCAGTGTGCACTAGCCTGGGTAGTTCAGGTGTTGATCTTGAACCTTAGTAGATTGTTTGATTGCCCAGAGAGTGGCTGCAGAGTTAGTAGCCTTCGTGGAGGATGTAGAGACATCTTTGTTCCCTTGCAGATTGTTGTTGTTTTTTTTTTGTAGCCAGTAAGCCAGAACCCTGTGGTTAAGGGTGCAGCGAGCAGTGTTCCCATTGGACTTGATCCGTTGGTGGTTTCCTCAGTTGTCTTGTAGACTTGAGCACTCTTCTTATTGTGAGCTCCTAGGGCAGAGCTAGCTGCTGCATGTTGAGAGAGCCAGCCAGAGTTTTGTTGAGCATCATGTGGAGATGCAAGAGTAGGCCGTGAGACTTCAGTTAGATGAGATGCCATAGGCAGGGTTGTTTGAGTTTGAGCCTTGTATGCTTAGCCATAGTTTTTGTCACTTGAGGTTGTGACCTTGCTGGCCTATTTGTAGTAAGATGTGGATTTGGTAGTAGTGGCTCTTGAGGTGCAATGGTTGGTGTGCCGCTTCGGCACTAAGTCTGGTTTACGCCTGAGTTTGGCATGGGTATAGCAGATGGTTCTATGACCCGTCCGGAGTTCAACACACTTTTTTAGCCTTTGGATCCGTTTATGGCAGTTGCACCTGTTTAGGTCGTGCAAGAGGGCTAGTTTAGTGGTAGTCGAAGGACTAAAAGCGAAAGGATATTCGAGAGGAGCTGGAGCCTCTTCCCAGTGTTATCGGGGGTTGAGTAAGTCAGCAGGTTGACGGTTGGTAAGTGTTAGTGCGTGTGAGTCTAACGCTAGGGCTGAGGCCAGAGATCTTTGTGGTTGGTAGTGCGGCCCACTACCTTCGGGTGCCTGAACCTGAGTTGAGTGAGCATTGTAGATGCGAGTTCGGTCCAGCAGAGGGACCATGAGTTGGATGCCCGTGAGATGAGTTGAATGCTCATGAGATGAGTTGGATGCCTATGAGATGAGCTGGATGCCTATGAGGCGAGTTGGTTGCCATGAGATAAGCTGGATGCCTATGAGGCGAGTTGGATGCCTGTGAGATGAGTAGGATGCCTTATGAGAGGAGTTGGACGCCTTATGTGTAAGCACACTTGGTAGAGACTTGGTATAAAGTAAGTTCGGTTTGGCATTATTATGCTTTAGTAGAGCAAGGTTGCCACAGCTTCGAGTATCGTGTGGAGATGGAACTTTTAGTGTTCCTTTGGTTGATTGTATCTCTGCCAGAAGTTAGTGTTGCCTTTTGGAAAGCACCAGTTAGTCTTGGATCTCTGAGGGAAGGTTGAGAGTTGTGCACACAAGTGTGTTTAGTGTAGTTCGTTCTGTGGCGAGAGTTTCGAGACCATGTAGGGTTTGCATTGGAGAACCGGTGCTCGGTTCTTGGAGAAGTTGGACTCGGTGGATGTTGTAAGGCTTTAGTTGAGGTTGTAAGGATACCGTGCTCGTAGTTGGGTTGTTGCTTAGGTAGGTTTGGTTAGGTTGGACCTAAGCTTGGTTGGTGGAACCTCTTGTGGTTCATGGGTGGAGTTCAGATGGTACTGATCAGATGGTGGTTGTAGCGAAGCCACGTAGTTCCTGACCGTAGTTGCTAAGGGTGTTGCTCGGAATCCTTACCCTGGGTGGAAGCTACGATGTGGCTGATGCTTTGAGTAGGAGGATGACACATTCTGAAGCGTTTCTGGTCTTTTTGTTTTCGAGGTTCGAGCAAGACAAAGCATGGTTGTGATGCTTTGGAAAAAGGAGTTGTTTGTTCAGCGGTTGGTGTTAGGCCGTTAGACGCGGCAGGTGTGTGTCGAGGGTTGTCGAAGAACCCTAGTTGTGGAGAGCCTCTCTCGCAGCTCAGTCGAGCCCAGTAGTGAGTTTCAGTTGGCAAGCCCGAGTCGTGTCGTAGGCTGTAGACCTCGGGTGAGTTCTTGGGCAGATTTGGTAGGCTAGCAAGCTAAAGTTTGTTTGGAGTAGAGTCCGGATTGGTTCCGGTGTGGTGGCAAGTTGGTGCTTGGTGTTGACCAAGGTGTGGTTTTGAGTTGCTAGAAGTTAGTTTTGCTCGTGGGGCGAGTGGTTCGTGCCCTGTTGGTTGTTTTTCTGCTCCCGTGATGTTGAGAGCCGCCCCCTTTGGTGTTTGGAGGTGTGTCTTGGCTAGTGTGTGGTTGGAGGTTCACCTGTGGTGGACCCCTATTATTGCCCCGTGAGACTTAGGTGTTGTCGCTTTAGGCGACCAAGACAGAGCGTGTGTGGAGCTCTCTGTCCCTTGATTGTCCGCTTGTAAGGAACTGTTTCTCCTTGGGAGTTGCAGATTATTCCTTGGTCTTGGAGTTGATGGTAGTGGTGCTAGCAAGAGGGAAAAGTTTGTTGGCTGCTTGGAAGCAGTTGTTTGTCCAGTTAAGCGGACTCTTGAGTGGTGTTCTGGAGGTTGCAGTAAGGGTTGTTCTGCTTCTATGAGTGTTTGGCCTAGTTGGTTAAGGTTTTTGTGTGTTGGCATGGAAGCTGTTGCACCTTTGTAGTTGAAGAACTCCTTTGTATCAGTTGTGGGTTGAGGTTGCACCATGGTGGTTGGATTAGGGTCTTGACCTTTTGAGGATCCTTGCTTTGGTTAGTGTGGCTTGTGCTCTGCGGTTATTATTGGTATTCAGGTTCTTGGTAGTTGGTGTTAACCGAGTAGTGGAGTTCCGTTTATGAAGTTTCTGTGGGAAGGTGCAATAAGCCTAGCTAGAGGGTTAAGCCTGTATGTGTTATCGTTTGGACTTATGAGATGTGTTTCATATTTGAGGCAAGCTTCGTTCCGTTGCTTGCATAGAGGTAAGTTTGGTGGAGGGAGCCCTCTGGGGCCCGGTTGTTGGTAGGCTGACTAGTCCAGCTAGTGATTTGAGTCAAGCTAGAGTTGATTGGATTGGCATAGCTATGCAGTTTGTAGTTGTTTGGGTTTCCGAGTTAGTAGCACTCAAGTTGTTGGGTTGTAAGTTCCGTGTGGGAGCTTTCAGTTAGTCGAGGTTGTTGTGTGAGTTAAGATTTTTGGAGGATTGGTTCCAGTAGCTAGAGCTCGCACCTTATTTCGTGTGCAGAGGCCATTTCTTTGGAGTAGAGGCATGTCGGTTTTCCAGTCGAGTTGTTGGCACCAGGTGTGGCAACAAAGGTTTTTCTAGGCGATGCGTTGATGAACCGTGGTTTACGGAGAGCGTTGTTAAGAGGCTTATGAGCCGAGTGCGATTCTGAGTGTTTTCACCCTCTGACCGATGGTCTTTTGGGAGGAGTGATCCGGATCCTTCAGAGCTTGTTGTGAGTTGGTGTTTCCGTTGTTAGGGAGCAGGAGACCCGTGTTGGTTTTATGAGTTTGCCTTGGGTAGCGCCTCCCACCATTAGTTCATATAGTTTCGTTGAGGCGTTGTATTGTAAGTGTTGCGAAAATTCGGTGTTAGGGGAAAAAGTTGGTGGTCGTTGTTTTGGGTCCCGAGTTGCTGCGATCGCCAAAGAAAGATGCAATGCAAAAAAGTGTAGAGCTCGTATGTTGGTAGCCCGCAGCAGCAGCGAAGTGTTACGCCGATGTATGGCGTCGAGTTTTAGAGTGTGAGGTTGGATAGTGCGTGTTTTTAAAGTTGCATCGTTGTCAGGTGTGATGAGGTTTGGTAAGCGAGGGAAGTGGAGTCTCTGTTTGTTGGATCATTTGAGATTCTCGAGAGGATTAGCAGAGTTGCATATTGGTTAGCCTTTCCTCCGTTGATGTCAGATGTGCACAGTTTTTTCATGTATCGATGTTGAGGCAGTATGTGCAGGGCCCATCGCTCATTGTGAACTTTGAGCCTTTGCAGCTGATTGAGGATTTGAGCTTCGAGGGGAAGCCTGTAAGTATTCTGGTCTTTGAGACGAAGACGTTGCGTAGCCGTGAGATCGGTTGATGAATAGATTCGATTGAGGAGTCGAATTCGAGAGGAAGCGCTCGTGGCGGGAGGACGGGATGAGGTTGCGATATCTGTCTTTGTTTGATCTTAAGGACTTTTGAGAACGAAAGTCATAAAAAGAGGGAATATTGTAACGGCCCAGGTTTTCATCCCGGTCTTCCAGGTATGCCCTAGGGGTATTTTGGTAATATGGTCGGGCCGTCAGGGCCGTTTATGTCTTTTGCAGTTTCTAAAATTATTGGATGGGCTTAAGTAGGATTTTGATGCTTTGAGGTTGTGTTTGGGCATGGTGAGATGCAAAAGAAAAATTAAGGAATAAAGATGTGTTTGTTAGGATTCGAACTTGGAGTGCTAGGAAGTAAGGTGGGTGGTGTGGCCAGTTGAGCCACAGGAGGATCTTGTTGCTCTTTCTGCAGTATATCTTGGTTAGCCTTGAATTTTCGGGATTTTGGTGCATTTGATTAAATGAAAGGAAATTAGGTTTTTGGGTTTTGTGACGAACCAGACCCAAAACATGGTCCTAAACCTGGGTTCTCACTCAGCATGCAAGTTAAATATGATATCAAGCGGTTTAATGTTCATATTTAAAAACCTTTCAAAACATATGAGAAGGGGGAACCCTTAAAACATAACCAACAATTTTCATTTAAACAAACCAACGAAGTAAAACAACCTGGCTAGTATTTATAAAAACATACAATACAATTTAAACAACTTTTTAAACAATGTTCCCCTAGGACTCCTGTCCATCTACGTGCTGAATAAACAATGCAATAATAAATGACAGAGTGCCGGCAGCTCCCATGATCAATCAGCTCCCTCCGCTAGTCCTCCTGGTTTTGTCCCAAGTTACCTGAAAGATAAATAAGGGTGAGTATAAACATACTCAGTAAGAATCCCCAACCGGGGTACAATACGATACATCAGTCATCTAGCACCTCAACATGCAAGCAAACAACTATTGTAACGGCCCAGTTTTCTATTCCAGTTCTCGAGGTGCTTCCGGTTCAGATTCAGTGGTTCGGTTGGGCCGTTAGAGTGTTTTGACCCTTAGGGTATTTTGGTTTTTTTGCTCCCAGCGGGATTTGTGGATTTTCGGGGCTTGAGGCAGCTCTCCCGCTTTGTTGAGGCTTGTATGTTGGTGGTCATGAGTCCCGAGATGTTTGGGGTACTCGTTTGGGAGTTCGGTTGTGATTTGGGTTTTGGGCAAAGTGATCGTTGTTTGGGTGTTTCCTTTGGGATTCGAGCCCAGCCCTTAGAGTGATTTGGGAGTTTGTTTAAGTGAGAGTTATTGTTTGGAAAAGGTTGCTTCAATAGGAAATGGGATTTAAGGACTTTAAGGCTTGTTTAAATTAGGAAAAAGGGAAGAAAAATCAAGAAAGTCCCTTTCCCTTGTTTTGCAATCTCTCTCTCTCTCTCTCTCTCTCTCTCTCTCTCTAGCCGACCTCACCAAGAAAACCCAGCCATGCCCTAGCCACCCACCATGCCCTAGCCGCACCACACCACTGGCGCATCGGCATCAGCTCACCAGCGATAGCCTCTCGCCGACCGCGCACGGGACGCCTCGCATCGCCAGGCCAGTGCGCCAGGATCGTTGCATCGTCCAGCCCTAGCCGCGACCTCGCTCCAGCCGCCCAGTCACCCATGCCGCGCCGTCGCGAGCCACCCTGCGCCCGATCGCGTCGCCCTCCGCCTAGTCGCGCCGAGCCCAGATCTGCATCGCCCAGGCCATCTTCGTGTCGCCTTGGTCGCGCCGAGCCCAGATCGGCATCGCCCAGGCCATCTCCGTGCCGAGTCGCTCGCCCCTGTAGGTCGTCGTGCCTTCCCGAGCGCCCCCGAGCCCGTCGCGTCGCGTCGCCTCGCGCGCGCGCTTGTGCGCCGTCCTCTGTCAAGCCGCGCCGTGTGTCGTCGCCCAGCCGAGCTCGAGCCCGCGCCCGTGCGCCTTTGCTTCGCCCCAGCGCGCCGTGCTGCTCGCTGCGCAAGCCGCCGCCGCCCTGCGCCCTGTGTGCCCAGCGCGCATGTGCCCAGCCGCCCGGCCAGTGCTCTTCTGCGCCCGGCTTTGCACTGTTGTGTGTCTTTGGTTGGCCCGAGCCTTGTGGCTTCTCGGATGGTATTTTCCCGAGTCTTTTCTTCGTTGGGCCCCGATTTTGTTGGCTGCTGTTTAGGGATTTGATTTGGGCTGCTTTATTTTACGTTTAGGTTGTTTGGGTTCGATTAGAGGCTCGAGGATCGCTTGGTTGAGTTATGATTATTTTCTGCTTGCCCCAGGTAAGGATTTCTTACCGTGGTTGTGTGGACCCTGCGATATGTCTCGATTGTGCCTTGTATGTTTGCTGATTGTTATGAGCATGATAGTGATAGGTAGCTTTGTTTGATCTCTTGCTAGCATGTTTGTTGATTTTACATGTTAGTGCCATGCTAGGTTTGTTCTTCCAAAGATGCTTGTGATTCCTGTTTAAGTTGTAGTATCATGCTAGGTAAACGTGATTGATGTCGGTCATTGCTTGCTAGCCAGAATCATTGATTTACTCGGTATTCTTGGATAGAGTAGTAGGGTTTGTCATCATCCGCAGGCCGAGAGCGGACATAACGTGCTTTGTCCCCACCGGTCGGGAGTAGAGCGAAGCATAACGTACATTGCTTCCCCGGCGGCCGATGTGGATGTAGCTACCACATCGGCATAAGCCTAGTTTGTAGCTCTGCTAGAGCGGAACCACCGCCAACGGTGCAAGCTGCCTTGGCGGTTCTTAGCTTCAGTCGGTGGTACAGTCGTGCATAGATGAGTGCCGAGGGCCTCGCACTCACCGTGTTCGGTGACACCGCTTTACGAGTCTTAGGCATGCGTGCACTGCCCGCGTAGTTTGCCCTTAGGCCCCGCATTTACGCCGGTTGCGAGAAGAGCATGCGGTGTGCGCGCACACGCGTTAGTAGCCGGTTCGGAGAGCTCCCGGGCTAATGTTCGTGAGTACACCGCCTTCCTTCGATTTAGAGCCGATCTGCGGGTACTCTCCCGATAGTCCGATTTTTAGCGAGGGTAAGAGGCCCTTGAGGACACCCATTGGGATTGGCTTTTGAGCTAATCAATTGGTCGAGGGAGAAAGACCCTCGAGGGTGTCGGACATCTTGGGATCGGTTTTTGAGCTGATCAATTGGCCGAGGGAGAAAGACCCTCGGAGATGTCCCGGGATTGGTTATGAGAACCAATCATTAGGCCGGAAGAAGGAGACTTCCGATGATTCCGGAAGTAAGAGACTTCCGATGTTTCCAGATCTTGTGTTATGAGCTCGTTGAGCTATGATCTGTGTTGATAGTTGTTTGCTTGCATATTGAGGTGCTAGATGACTGATGTATCGTATTGTACCCGGTTGGGATCCTTATCGAGTATGTTTATACTCACCCTTATTTATCTTTCAGGTAACTTGGGACAACACCAGGAGGGCTAGCGGAGGGAGCTGATTGATCATGGGGAACCGCCGGCACTCTGTCTTTTATTATTGCATTGTTTATTCAGCATGTAGATGGACAGGAGTCCTAGGGGAACCTTGTTTAAAACGTTGCTTAAATTGTATTGTACATTTTATTAAACACTGGCCAGGTTGTTTTTACTTTGTTGGATCGTTTAAACTGAAAATTGTTGGTTCTGTTTTAAGGGCTCCCCCTTCTCATATGTTTTGAAAGGTTTTTAAATATAAGCTCTAGACCGCTTGTTATCATATTTAACTTGCATCTTGAGTAAGATCCCGTGTTTAGGACCATGTTTTGGGTCGGGTTCTTACAGATTGGTATCGAGCACGTGAGTCATAGATTCTGTAGACTAACTTTGCCTTGTAGGTTGTTGTTCCCATGATCATCGGACTCCACGGCCGCTTGGTTTGTCCGAGTTCAATTAAGTTAAGGGTAAGAATTTACAATACTTTTCTTCTAGCTTTTATGCATGTGTAGAGTTGTGGAGCGGAGACGAGCGGTTCTCGACTCGTTGTTGGTTTGGGCTTAGAGAGCCATCATGCCAACTTTTCCGCATCGCGAGTAGTTTGATGAGCGGTGAGAGCCCCCGTGTGGGCGATTTTTGTTGCTTTGTGCGGATCGCCATTAGGTGTCGATCGCACTCGCAGAGGGAGGCGAGATTAGACTCTCATAGGCCATTTGTGGCCCGGTTGTTGGTTTCTCCCCTAGTGAGAGGGTGGAGGTGCCTTGTGCGGATCGCCAATATGTTGATTGCACTCGAGGAGCGGGACGCTTGGCATGTCCGACCAAGGAGTTGGGTGATCTTGTTGATGTTGAGGCCGCGTCCCGTGGTTGTTTAGCCCTTTGGCCGAGTTGGCCCCGGCGATTGAGTTGCCTAGAGGAGGGGGTAGAGGCTAGCACGCCTCGTCAGAGTATGACTCCTTGAGCAGAGTGTGCTCCACCATGTGAGATTTGATGGCGTGTCTTTAGCTATCGAGAGCAAAGACCAGTAGCGCTTTAGCGCGCGTAGCGAGGAGTCCCGGCATGGATAGCCCAAATGACAGAGTTTGTTTCAGCATTTTCCCCAGTAGCTCTCGTAGCCGGAGGTTCCCGGGAGGGCTTGATCAAAGCAGTTTTATGCAGCTTGAGTTTGTTGGCGTTGATGGAGCCGCCCGGTTTGGCAAGTGGATGCCTGTAGAGCTTGATGTATTAGAAAGTCCTACCGCTAGTAGTAAAGCGGTTGGCCAGTTTGAGTTTAGCATCCGTGTGTGTTGGGATGCCCCCGCTGCTCGAGAGGCCGAGGTGAGCCGCTCCCGTCTTTGTTGTTTCCGCAGATTGGTGGTGGTAGTCCCTTGAGAGAGGTGGACTAGCAGAGTCTCCACCAGATCGCCCGATTGATTGGCAAGTTGCCGTGTTAGTGGCTTGAGGCGGATGTAGAGACATCTCTCCCCCCCGCAAGCTTCTTTGTTGTTTTGCAGCCAGCTTCTCTTGTACCCTCGTAGCCATGGCGTAGTGTGGAGTTTGCTTGCCAGGGTTTTATCCATCTGTGGATTTCGGCGGGCTAGTAGAGTGGAACCCTCTTTTATTTGGATGTTCCGAGTGTGGAACTAGTTGTTGCCACCCGAGGAGTTGGCCTGAGCTTTTGTTGAGCATCGAGTGGGATGCGGGAGTAGGCCGTGGCAAGTCTGTTGGTAGAGATGCCAGAGATTAGGTCTGCTCGAGTGTTTGGACTCTGTCTTTGAGTGCCATTGCCCCGTCACTTGGAGAGTGACTTTCCCTATTCTCAGAGGGGCATAAAGCTCGTTTGAGGCTGATTCGTGTTGTAATGGATGTAGTGCTGTTGGCACCAAGCTTTGAGAGGAGGCCTAGTTTCGGCCGGTTGGCACTTTTGGTGCGGGTGGTTCCATGGTCGCCCGAGTATAGCATCCCCGCTTGTCTTGTACCCTTTTCCCGAGGTTGCACTGTTTGGTTGCTTAAGAGATCTAGCTCGGTGGTAGTCGAGAGGACTACAAGTTTGAGGTTTTCGAGGAAATGTAACGGCCCCGTTTTCCTTCCCTTTAATAGCAAAATTAATTGGGAATTAATTGGATCCTTTGGGATTTGAACCCTTGCCCTAGATGGTGGAATTGGAGTTTTAAATAAGAATTTGATCTAAAAAGAGAAAAGAATTTCTTTAGCCGGGACCCGAAGAGAAAAATCCTTGGGAAGGGAATTTTAGGTTTCCTAACCCTATTTAAAATAAGGAAGAGAAGGAAAAAATCAAGAAACCCTATTTTTTTCCCCTTGTTGGCCGTCTCTCTCTCTCTCTCTCTCTCTAAAACCCTAGCCGAGCAGCCCTAGCCACACCATCGAACCACCCACCGAGCCACCCACCCGCACGCACCGTCCCATCGCACCACACCGCCTCGCACCCCTGCGCCGCACGGCACCACACCGCCCAGCCAACCGCGCAGAATCGCCCGATCTACCGCCGCCCGGCCATCGTGACGCTGCTGCCAGGCGAAGCCCCACCGTCGCACACCCATCATCGCCGCGCGCCGCTCGCTGACGCCACCCCGTCGCTCGCTGCGGCTCGTCACGCCAGCCAGTTGAGACGTTCGCCGCGCGCCAACCCAGCCGAGCCCGCTGCGCTCGCTGCGCGCGCTCGCTCGACGCCCAGCGCCCAGCGTCAGCGCTTTCGCCTTGCCGCGCGCGCGAGCCTAGCGCCCAGCTCTCACTGCCCGCACAGCAGCGCCTTGACGCCCCTTCTTTGCCGAGAGCTCGTGTCCTCTCGGTTGGTAATTCTCGAGCCTTTTCCTTTTCGTTTTTAAGGCTGCTGGCTGATATTTATTTAGGATGCTTTACTTATGCCTAGGTTGCTCGAGTTCGTATTAAGCTCGAGGGTCTTTTTGGTTGTAATAGCCATTCTCCACTTGTTTCAGTGTAAGGATTCCTTCACCGTGGTTGTGTGGACCTGCGATGCTTTCTTGAATGTGCCTTATATGCATGTTTACTTTTATGGACATGATTAGTGGATAGGACAGACTTGTGATTGCATTCCCGCTAGCATGTTTGCTTGTTTGTACATGTTAGTGCCATGCTAGGATTGTTCTTCCAAAGATGCTTGAGATTCCTCGCTTTAAGTTCGTAGTATCATGCTAGGTTATGTATGATTGATGATGATTATGTATGTGTAGCCAGAATCGTTTACTCTATACTCTAGCTAGTGTGTTAGGGCCGCTCATCATCTAGAGGTGAGAGCGGACATAACGTACCTTGTCCCCACCGGTCGGGAGTAGAGCGAAGCATAACGTACATTGCTTCCCCGGCAGCCGATGTGGATGTAGCTACCACATCGGCATAAGCCTAGTTTGTAGCTCGCTAGAGCGGAACCGTGCCAACGGTGCAAGCTGCCTTGGCCGTTCTTAGCTTCGTCGGTGGTACAGTCTGCACAGATGAGTGCCGAGGGCCTCGCACTCGTGTTCGGTGACACCGTTTCCGAGTCTTAGGCATGCGTACACGGCCGCGTAGTTTGCCCTTAGGCCCCGCATTTACGCCGGTTGCGAAAGAGCATGCGGTGTGCGCGCCACTGCCGCGTTAGTCGCCGCCTCGGAGAGCTCCCGGGCTAATGTTCGTGAGTACACCGTTCCTTCCATTTAGAGCGATCATGGTACTCTCCCGATAGTCCGATTGTTAGCGAGGTAAGAGGCCCTTGAGGACACCCATTGGGATTGGCTTTTGAGCTAATCAATTGGTCGAGGAGAAAGACCCTCGAGGGTGTCGGACATCTTTGGGATCGGTTTTGAGTGATCAATTGGCCGAGGAGAGAGACCCTCGGAGATGTCCCGGATTGGTTATGAGAGCCAATCATTAGGCGGAAGTAGGAGACTTCCGAGGATTCCGTGATTCTGCCTTGTAAGCTCGTTGAGCTATGATCCGTGTTGGTAATCGTTTGCATGTATACTAGGGTGCTAGATGATTGAAGCATCGTATTGTACCCCGGTTGGGATTCTTACCGAGTATGTTTATACTCACCCTTATTTCTGTGGTTTTCCACCGGGTAACTTGGGGACAAAGACCGGACGGCTAGCGGAGGAGCCGATTGATCATGGGAGCCGCCGGCACTCTGTCTTTATTGTTTGCATATTTGTTCAACATGTAGATGGACATGAGTCCTAGGGGAAACATTATAAAAAGTTGTTTGAACTGCTTTTGAATGTTTTTATATATCTTGCCAGCTTGTTTTACTTCGTTGGTTTTCTTAAACAAAGTTGTTGATTATGTTTTAAGCATTCCCGTTCTAAATGTTTTGAAAGGTTTTAAATATGAGCACTAAACCGCTCGGTGAAATATTTAACTTGCATGCTTTGAGAACCTAGGTTTAGGACCGTATTTTGGGTCGGGTTCTTACAGTTGGTATCGAGCACGAGTCATAGATTCAGAGACTAACTCGCTTTGCGGGTTGTTGCCCCATGATCATCGGTACTCTCCGCCACGGTTTTGTCCGAGTTCATTAAGCTAAGGGTTTTATTTTACAATCATCGCATCTAGTATACATGTGTTACCCTTGTTTGGCGGTGAGAGCCCAGCGTGGGCTAGGTTTTATGCTTTGTGCGGATCGCCGTGTGTCGATCGCACCCGCAGGGAGGTAGAGCTTAGACTCCGTGAGGCCATTTGTGGCCCGATTGTGGTTCTCCCCTAGTGAGAGGGTGGAGGTGCTCGTGCAGATCGCTAGTGCGTGGATCGCACTCGAGGAGCAGGGGCGCTTGGCATGTCCGACCGAGGAGTTGGACCGTTTGTATGGATGTTGAGGCCGCGTCCGTGGTTGTTTAGCCCGTTGGCGAGTTAGCCCCGCGCTTGAGTTGCCTAGAGGAGGGGGTAGAGGCTAGCACGCTTGTGAGTGAGACTCCTTGAGCGAGTGTGCTCCACCATGAGGAGTTGATGGCGGTCTTTTAGCTAACAGAGAGCGGAGACCCAGGCGCTTTTGTAGCGCGTAGTGAGGAGTTTTGGGCATAGATAGCCCACCGGTAGAGTTTATTTAGGAGACACCCCTCCTTGTAGTTCCAGTAGCCGGAGGTTCCCGGAGGGCTTGATCAGCAGAGTTTATCTTGATAAGATAGTTAGCGTTGATCGAGCCGCCGAGTTTGGCAAGTGGAAGCTTTGTAGAGCTGGATGTTTTGAGACCTCACGCTAGCGGCAAGGTGGTTGGCCAGGATCGAGTTTATCATCCAAGTGTTGTGATGACTGGTGTTCAGAGGCCGATGACCGGATGTTTAGAGGTCGAGGCGCGCTGCTGTTCGTGTTGTTTGATGCAGCGGTGTGGTGGTGGAAGTCCTGTGAGAGGCGGACCAGCAGAGTCTCCACCACCACCCGGTCGATTGGCAAGTCGCCAAGTTAGTAGCTTTGAGGAAGATGTAGAGACATCTTGTCTACCCGCAAGCCTACAATCGTTTTGCAGCCAGTTCTTTTAGTACCCTCGTAGCCGAGGGGTAGTGTGGAGTTTGCTTGTCGGGACTTAATCCGTCCGTGGTTTTCACCGGCTATTAGAGAGAAGCACCTTCATTAGCATGTTCCGGTGTGGAGCTAGGTGCCGCCACCCGAGGGTTGGCCTGAGTATTCGTTGAGCATCGAGTGGGATGCGGGAGTGGGCCTTGGCTTGTCATGTTAGACGTGATGTCGAGAGTAGTCTACTCGATTCTTGAGACTCTTGTGTTGAGTGCCATTGCCCCACACCGGAGTGTGACCTTCCCTACCCTCGAGAGTGGCTTAAAGCCCGTAAAGGGATGTTTGTGTTGTAAAGGAAGTAGTGCTGTTGGCACCAAGCTTTGAGAGGAGGCCTAGATTCGCACTGGGTTGGCACTTTTTGTGCAGTGGGTTCCAGGACCCGCCCGGAGTTTAGCATCCCCACTAGTCCTGTACCCATTCATGAGATTTCACCTATTTGGGTTGCATAAGAGATCTAGCTCGATGGTAGCTAGAGAACTACAAGTTTGAGGTCGTTCGAGGGATAAGTAGGAGCCTTTCAGGGTCACCGAGAGTTGGGTACAAAGGATCTTGTTGGTTGTTAAGGGCTAGCGCGTCCGATATCTCGCGCTGTGTTGTGGGCTTGTGAGCCGTTGGATGGTAGTGTGATTCGATCACCTAATATGAGTAGGGTTGGCATCGATGATGCGTGATTGATCCACTTTATTAGAGCCATGAGTTGGATGGTTGATCGGAGCACGTTTAGTGGACCATCGATAGGAGGTAAGTTAGCTTGGTGTGGCTATGCTCTTGTAAGAGTGAGTCGACCAATGTGGCATTCCGTGGTGAGTTGACCCTGAGTGGGTTGAACTCTTGTTGCTCCTTTGCTAGAAGTGGCTCTATTGGGAGGCAAAAGTTGCCTTGTGTGAGAACACTTGTTGGTTTGGATCTTAAGGAACCAAGTTGGAGCTGTACACGCCAATGTACTTTTGTGTAGCTCGTTCCGTGGTGTATTTTTCAAGAACTACGAGGGGTTTCGGGTTGTGAAACCAGTGCTCAGTTCTGAGGAGTTAGGACTTTAGTTCTTGGCAAGTGCCCTAACTTGGGTTGAGAGGTTACCGTGCCGGTAGCCGGGTTGTTGCGTAGGAAAGTTATGCTAGTTGGCCCTTGACCTGGGTAGAGGCATTTCTTGTTGATCGATGGTTGGAGTTCAGTTGGAACTGAACAAGGGCGATGGTAGCATAATCGCGTAATTTCTGGCCGCCATGGCTAAGAGAGTTGTTCGGATCCTTACCCTGGATAGAAGCTACGATGTGGCTGATGCTTTGAGCAAGAGGAAGTTTGGGTCTTCCAGTTGTTCCCGCTCAGGTGGATAGCAGACTCGCCGATAGGGCAAGTCTAGGGGTCGCGATCAGCGCCGACCGCAGGTTAGAGCTCAGGATCGTCAGCAGGGCGGGGCCAGGCAGCCGGCTCATTGCATCAAGTGTGGTAAGGCACTTTTCAGATTGTGTGGAGCATCGCCCGTGCTTGCTACAGATGTGGCAAGGGAGAGCTTTTGGCCAGCACAGTTGAGATGCTGGAGGGAGATGTGCTTGTGTAGCCAGTTGTCTGTTAGACCGTTTGACGACAGTGTGAGTCGGAAGGCGATCGGTGGAACCCTAAGTTGTGGAGAGCCTCACCAGAGCTCGATCGCACCAGCGATGTTCCTCGGTTGAGTTGCTGGATGCTTGTTGTCGGTTAACAAGCTAGAGTTGTTCTTGGTAACCTCCACGTTGATTTTCAGAATTCTTAGCGAGGTGGTGCTTGGTGTTGACCAAGGTTTGGTTCCCATGCTGTTTTCTAGGGCTAGCTTGGTTCGACCAAGTTGGCGTCTCCTGAGGACTTGTTCCTAGTCAGGTAGTTTTGGGAGTTGGCCACCCCCTCAGCGGTTGAGTAAGTACCGCTAGTGCTTAGTTGGTGGTTCAAGCAATTGAGGAACCCTTGGATGTTTCCTCCGAGAAGAGTTGGTGGTTGTTGCTGTTGAGTTTGAGCAAGACAGCGAGCGTGTGTGAAATTCGCCGCCCTTCGAAGTCCGCTTGCTGGGAAATCGTTCACTCAGAAGGAAGAGTCAACAGCTCCCGAGTTGTGTAGTTGATCGAGTAGCGCGTTGGTCACCCTAGCGAGAGTGTCCTGCGTCTGTTTGATAGCAAGCGGAAAGTGTTTGTTCCGCGCGAGGGCGAAAGCCACCAGTTCCCTGTGGCTTGAGTTGTTGGCGGAAGGTTGTTGGATCTTTGGAGTTTGTGGAACCCCTTAGTTCTTGGGTAGTTGAGTTGCACCGTGGATGCCGGCCTCGAGTTTTAACTTTGCGGTAGTCTTGCCGACTCGTGTTGTTCAGATCCGCAAGCTTGTGGTCGCCGCTATCCTTATCCCTCGCGATGTTTCGTGGGTGGAGTTTCCGGGTTGGAAGAAGAGTTAGGTCTAAGCTATAAGGAGGAAGTCCTTGGAGCAACGGATGGGCTTAAGAGTTGAGTGGCGGCTTGGAGGCGAGCTTTGCTCGTTATGAGCTTGGTTTGAGTTTCGCTAAGCGTGCCTTTCTCGGGCTTTTCTTTTTAGTCGTTGTGCATTCGCAGCTGGCATTTTAGCCGAGCCACGCTTGAGTGAGTTGGCACAGAGGTGTCGTGGCATTGGGTGGTAAAGCCCTTGAGTTTCGATCCTCCGCTATCGTGTTGCTAGTAGCCACGTAACGTTTTATTCCTTGTTGCTCGAGGTTTCCGTGAGAGGAATGTTGTTTGTTTTCTGTCTGCGATGTTCACCTAGGCCGGTGGCTGATCGGATTGCATTGGAAAGTTTGTTGTCGGCCGATGAGAGGCTCCGGTTTATTAGTTTGGCCGAGTGGAGCTGTTCTTGGACCCCGCTGCTCGGGGGTGCCGGCGGGCGTATCGGCTAGTGTGTGTGGTGGTAGCCGTTTGGTGAACTGAAAAGTGCCCTTGGCTTTGGTGCTTCGATTTCTCGTAAGATGGTTGCTTTAGTGTTGTGGACGCATGCTAGCCGGGAGAAGGTTGCCTAGGGATCACCACGATTAGTGGTTCGAATTGGATTTCGTTAAGGATTGTAGGCAACCAGTGGGGTTCTTACGGTGGGGTTCGCAGTCTCTTGCGAAGTATGAGTAGGCCGTTTAGTTTCTTTAACTCAGGAGGTTCAGTTGTTTGGTCAAGCATGGTGAAGGGTCGAGGTCGTTTGATAACAAACTATGAGCATTCAGAGAAGTTACGCCGGAGCGTGGCGTTGAGTTTTAGAGCTTGTGACCCGTTCACGAGTTTGCCGAGTAGCACCGTAGACAAAGCGTTCGAGTTGGGTTAGCATGGATAAGTGAGCCCTAGTGTCGTAAGACCGCTTGAGAGTTGGTGCGAGTCGAGGATGTGGCTCACCAACTAGTTATCGCATGTTTTCTTGAAGCTCGGTGCTAGTTCGGTTTTGGTTGAGATAGTTCGTGGCGCACTCGGCGTCTGTTGGGCTTGGAGCCTTTGGGAACCCAAGAGGATCGGTTTCAAAGAAGGATTTGTGTTGTCTTTTTCAGGGAGCTTGGTTGGTTAAGAACCGGTGGAGTTTTTTCTAGAGTTGTTTTTCGTCTTAGGACTTTCGGGGGACGAAAGTCTTTTAAGGGGGAGTATTGTAACGGCCCCGTTTTCCTTCCCTACAATAGCAAAATTAATTGGGAATTAATTGGATCCTTTGGGATTTGAACCCTTGCCCTAGATGGTGGAATTGGAGTTTTAAATAAGAATTTGATCTAAAAGAGAAAAGAATTTCTTTAGCCGGGACCCGCAAGAGAAAAATCCTTGGGAAGGGAATTTTAGGTTTCCTAACCCTATTTAAAATAAGGAAGAGAAGGAAAAAATCAAGAAACCCTATTTTTTCCCCTTGTTGGCCGTCTCTCTCTCTCTCTCTCTCTCTCTCTCTCTCTCTCTCTCTCTCTCTCTCTCTCTCTCTCTCTCTCTCTCTCTCTCTCTCTCTCCTAAAACCCTAGCCAGCAGCCCCTAGCCACACCATCGAACCACCCACCGAGCCACCCAGCCCGAACGCACCGTCCATCGCACCACACACCCGCCTGCACCCTGCGCCGCACTGACCACACCGCCCGAGCCAACGCGCACAGACGCCACCGCCTCTTCCGCCCGGCCACCGCCGCGCTGCAGACCAGAAGCCCCACCGTCGCACACCATCATCGCCGACGCCGCTCGCGACGCCCAGCCCGTCGCTGCGGCTCGTCACGCCAGCCAGATTCAGATGTTCGCCACATGCGCCAACCCAGCCAGCCTGCTCGCTCGCGCGCAACGCCGCTTCGCTGACGCCAGCGCCAGCGCTGCCTGCAGCGCCAGCGTCCTTTCCTTTCGCCTTGCCGCGCCCGAGCCCGAGCGCCCAGCTCCTGCCGCACCAGCGGCGCCCGGCCTGCCCTTTGCTGCCGAGCTCTCGTGTCCTCTCGGTTGGTAATTCTCGAGCCTTTTCCCTTTCGTTTTTTAAGTCTGCTGGCTCAGATATATTTACTTAGGATGCTTTACTTATGCCTAGGTTGCTCGAGTTCGTATTAAGCTCGAGGGTCTTTTTGGTTGTAATAGCCATTCTCCACTTGTTTCCGTGTAAGGATTCCTTACCGTGGTTGTGTGGACCTGCGATGCTTTCTTGAATGTGCCTTATATGCATGTTTACTTTTATGGACATGATTAGTGGATAGGACAAATTGTGATTGCATTCCTGCTAGCATGTTTGCTTGTTTGTACATGTTAGTGCCATGCTAGGATTGTTCTTCCAAAGATGCTTGAGATTCCTGCTTTAAGTTCGTAGTATCATGCTAGGTTATGTATGATTGATGATGATTATGTATGTTTAGCCAGAATCGCTTACTCTATACTCTAGCTAGTGTGTTAGGGCCGTCATCATCTAGAGGTCGAGAGCGGACATAACGTACCTTGTCCCCACCGTCGGGAGTAGAGCGAAGCATAACGTACATTGCTTCCCCGGCAGCCGATGTGGATGTAGCTACCACATCGGCATAAGCCTAGTTTGTAGCTGCTAGAGCGGAACCCTCGCCAACGGTGCAAGCTGCCTTGGCCGGTTCTTAGCTTCGTGTCGGTGGTACAGTCGCATGTGATGAGTGCCGAGGGCCTCGCACCATCGTGTTCGGTGACACCGTTTCCGAGTCTTAGGCATGCGTGCACTGCCCGCGTAGTTTGCCCTTAGGCCCCGCATTTACGCCGGTTGCGAGAAGAGCATGCGGTGTGCGCGCTGACACGCGTTAGTCGCCGGTTCGGAGAGCTCCCGGGCTAATGTTCGTGAGTACACCGGTTCCTTCCAGTTTAGAGCGGATCGCGGGTACTCTCCCGATAGTCCGTGATTGTTAGCGAGGGTAAGAGGCCCTTGAGGACACCCATTGGGATTGGCTTTTGAGCTAATCAATTGGTCGAGGAGAAAGACCCTCGAGGGTGTCGGACATCTTTGGGATCGGTTTTGAGTGATCAATTGGCCGAGAGAGAGAGACCCTCGGAGATGTCCCGGATTGGTTATGAGAGCCAATCATTAGGCCTGGAAGTAGGAGACTTCCGAGGATTCCAGATTCTGCCTTGTAAGCTCGTTGAGCTATGATCCGTGTTGGTAATCTGCTTTGCATGTATACTAGGGTGCTAGATGATTGAAGCATCGTATTGTACCCCTGTTTGGATTCTTACCGAGTATGTTTATACTCACCCTTATTTCTGTGGTTTTCCACCAGTAACTTGGGACAAGACCGGACGGCTAGCGGAGGGAGCCGATTGATCATGGGAGCCGCCGGCACTCTGTCTTTATTGTTTGCATATTTGTTCAAAGATGTAGATGGACATGAGTCCTAGGGGAAACATTATAAAAAGTTGTTTGAACTGCTTTTTGAATGTTTTTATATATACTGCCAGCTTGTTTTACTTCGTTGGTTTTCTTAAACAAAGTTGTTGATTATGTTTTAAGCATTCCCGTTCTAAATGTTTTGAAAGGTTTTAAATATGAGCACTAAACCGCTCGGTGAAATATTTAACTTGCATGCTTTGAGTGAGAACCTAGGTTTAGGACCGTATTTTGGGTCGGGTTCTTACAAAGAGGAGCAAGGGCACAGAGTCGTGGCGTGTGTGATGTTGTTTGCCCTTTAGAGTTTTGCTTGCTGGGAAATCGTTCCGTTGAGGAGTCAGCGTAGCTTCCGAGTTGTGTAGTTGATCGAGTAAGCGCAGTGGTTGGCCCAATGAGAGGGTCCCCGCATTGTGTTGTTAGCAAGCGAAAAGTTGTTTGTCCCCAAAGAGCGGTGGCCACCAGTTTAAGAGTTGAGCTTGAGTTGAGTTTCTGCTGAGCAAGGCCTTCTAGGGCTTTGTTTCTAGTTGTTGAGCTTTTCGCAGCTGGCGAATAGCCGAGCCTCGATTGAGTGTGTTGGCACAGAGGTGCTTGTGGCATTGGTTGGTTAGCCCTTGGGCTGCTTTCCTCAAGCCGTTGTGTGTTGCTTTGGTAGCCTGTGAGGGTTTGGTCCTTGCTGCCGAGATTTTCCATGAGAGGAATGTTGGGTGTTTCCTTGCCTCGGCAATGTTCTTTTTGGCGATTTGCTAGTAGGTTTGCATGGAAAAGTTTGTGTTCGGCCGCCAGTGAGGCTCTGTGTGTTGGCTTGGCCGAGTGCGGCTGTGCTCGGTTTTTGGCCATTTAGGGTTGGCCGTGAAATGAGTTTCACTTGTGCTAGTGGGAAAAGTTTGCCTTTTTGGATCAATTGCCGCTTGGTGGTTCGATTGCTTTTCGTTAAGGCTTTAGGCAAGCCTTGTGGTTCATTGGTCTCTTGTGAAGAAAGAGTAGGCCGTTTGGTTTCTGGAACCCGAGAGGTTCAGCTGTTTGGCCACTTGGCGTTGTGTTGAGGCGCTTTGTTATCGATTCTGGGCATTCGAGAGAAGTTACGCCAAAGGCGCGTGGCGTTGAGTTTTGGAGCTTGTGCCCGATCGCGGTTCTTTGAGAGTAACACCGTTGAGAGGTGTTCCGTGTTGGTTTAGTGGGGTTTTGGCCGAGCCCCAAGTTTGTAGGGCTTTTGAGATCCTTGAGCGGATTGGAGCGGTGGTTAGCTTTGCCCCGTCCTTTCAAAGAAGGCAAGTTTTGTGTTCTTCGTCTCTTTGTTGAGATAGTTTGTAAGCGCATCGAGAGCATCGTGGCTTGAGCCTTTGAGAACCCAAGAGGGTTTGGTTATCGAGAAGGGCTAGTGTTGTTTTAGCCGAGAAGTTCAGTTGGCTAAGAATCGGTGGAGTTTTCATAGAGTCAAGTTTCGTTTTAGGATTTTCGAGGACGAAAGTCTTAAAAGGAGGGAGTATTGTAACGGCCCGATTTTCTATTCCAGTTCTCGAGGTGCTTCCGCTTCGATTCGATGGTTCGGTTGGGCCGTTAGAGTCTGCTTTTGACCTTAGGGGTATTTTGGTCTTTTGCTCCCGGCGGGATTTGTGGATTTTCGTGGCTTCGAGGCAGCTCCGCCTTTGTTGAGGCTTGTATGTTGGTGGTCATGCGAGTCCCGAGATGTTTGGGGTACTCGTTTGGGAGTTCGGTTGTGATTTGGGTTTTGGGCAAAGTGATCGTTGTTTGGGTGTTTCCTTTGGGATTCGAGCCCAGGCCCATAGAGTGATTTGGGAGTTTGTTTAAGTGAGAGTTATTGTTTGGAAAAGGTTGCTTCAGCCGGGAAATGGGATTTAAGGACTTTAAGGCTTGTTTAAATTAGGAAAAAGGGAAGAAAAATCAAGAAAGTCCCTTTCCCCTTGTTTTGCAATCTCTCTCTCTCTCTCTCTCTCTCTCTCTCTCTCTCTAGCCGACCTCACCAAGAAAACCCAGCCATGCCCTAGCCACCCACCATGCCCTAGCCGCACCACACACTCGCGTCGGATCGCTCGACCCGGCATCAGCCACCCTTCCCGAGATAGCCCTTCCTGTACGCACAGACACAGACGCGATCGCATCGCCAGGTGCGCCTAGATGCGTTGCATCGTCCAGCCCTAGCCGCGACCTCGCTCAAGGCCGCCCAGGTCACCCATGCCGCACCGTGCCGAGCCACCCCAGCGCCCGATCGCGTCGCCCTCGCCCTAGTCGCGCCGAGCCCAGATCTGCATCGCCCAGGCCATCTTCGTGTCGCCTTGGTCGCACCGAGCCCAGATCGGCATCGCCCAGGCCGTCTCCGTGCCGAGTCGCTCGCCCCTATAGGTCGTCGTGCCTTCCCGAGCGCCCCCGAGCCCGTCGCGTCGCGTCGCCTCGCGCGCGCGCTTGTGCGCCGTCCTCTGTCAAGCCGCGCCGTGTGTCGTCGCCCAGCCGAGCTCGAGCCCGCGCCCATGCTCGCGCCAGCGCCGCGCCTGCGCCCCTGTGCCCAGCGCACAGGCCCTGCCCAGCCGCCACCACCGCTTCTCTCTGCGCCCACCTGCTGTTGTGTGCTGGTTGGCCCGAGCCTTGTGGCTTCTCGGATGGTATTTTCTCGAGTCTTTTCTTCGTTGGGCCCCGATTTTGTTGGTCTTGCTTTTAGGGATTTGATTTGGGCTTTTTATTTTACGTTTAGGTTGTTTGGGTTCGATTAGAGGCTCGAGGATCGCTTGGTTGAGTTATGATTATTTTCTCGCTTGCCCCGGTAAGGATTTCTTACGTGGGTTGTGTGGACCTCGCGATATGTCTCGATTGTGCCTTGTATGTTTGCTTGATTGTTATGAGCATGATAGTGATAGGTAGCTTTGTTTGATCTCTTGCTAGCATGTTTGTTGATTTTACATGTTAGTGCCATGCTAGGTTTGTTCTTCCAAAGATGCTTGTGATTCCTGTTTAAGTTGTAGTATCATGCTAGGTAAACGTGATTGATGTCGGTCATTGCTTGCTAGCCAGAATCATTGATTTACTCGGTATTCTTGGATAGAGTAGTAGGGTTTGTCATCATCCGGAGGCCGAGAGCGGACATAACGTACTTTGTCCCCACCGGTCCGGGAGTAGAGCGAAGCATAACGTACATTGCTTCCCCGGCAAACCGATGTGGATGTAGCTACCACATCGGCATAAGCCTAGTTTGTAGCTCGCTAGAGCGCGAACCACCTCGCCAACGGTGCAAGCTCGCCTTGGCCGGTTCTTAGCTTCGTGCCGGTGGTACAGTCTGCATAGATGAGTGCCGAGGGCCTCGCACTCTCGTGTTCGGTGACACCGTTTCCGAGTCTTAGGCATGCGTGCACGCCCGCGTAGTTTGCCCTTAGGCCCCGCATTTACGCCGGTTGCGAGAAGAGCATGCGGTGTGCGCGCACACACGCGTTAGTAGCCGGTTCGGAGAGCTCCCGGGCTAATGTTCGTGAGTACACCGTTCCTTCCAGCTTTAGAGCCGATCATGCGGGTACTCTCCGATAGTCCAGATTTTTAGCGAGGGTAAGAGGCCCTTGAGGACACCCATTGGGATTGGCTTTTGAGCTAATCAATTGGTCGAGGAGAAAGACCCTCGAGGGTGTCGGACATCTTGGGATCGGTTTTGAGCTGATCAATTGGCCGAGGGAAAGACCCTCGGAGATGTCCCGGATTGGTTATGAGAACCAATCATTAGGCCTAAGAAGGAGACTTCCGATGATTCCGAAGTAAGAGACTTCCGATGTTTCCGGATCTTGTGTTATGAGCTCGTTGAGCTATGATCTGTGTTGATAGTTGTTTGCTTGCATATTGAGGTGCTAGATGACCGATGTATCGTATTGTACCCTGTTGGGGATCCTTACGAGAGTATGTTTATACTCACCCTTATTTATCTTTCAGTAACTTGGGACAACACCGGGAGGGCTAGCGGAGGGAGCTGATTGATCATGGGGAACCGCCGGCACTCTGTCTTTTATTATTGCATTGTTTATTCAAAGATGTAGATGGGCAGAGTCCTAGGGGAACCTTGTTTAAAACGTTGCTTAAATTGTATTGTACATTTTATTAAACACTGCCGTGTTGTTTTTACTTTGTTGGATCGTTTAAACTGAAAATTGTTGGTTCTGTTTTAAGGGCTCCCCCTTCTCATATGTTTTGAAAGGTTTTTAAATATAAGCTCTAGACCGCTTGTTATCATATTTAACTTGCATGCTGAGTAAGATCCCGTGTTTAGGACCATGTTTTGGGTCGGGTTCTTACAACTATCAACACGCATCATAGCTCAACGAGCTCATAATGCAAGATCTGGAGCCATCGGAAGTCTCCTACTTTCGGCCCAATGATTGGTTATCCCGACCAATCCTGGGACATCACCGAGGTATCTTTCACTGGGATTGTTCACTCAAAACTCGATCCCAAGGATATCTTCAAGGGCCTCTTGCCCTTGCTAATCTGACTTACGGGAGAGTACCCGAAGTCCGCTCTAAACCGAAGGAATGGTGTACTCACGAACATTATCTCGGGGAGCTCTCCGAATCGGCGACTAACGCGCGTGTGCGCGCACACACCGCATGCTTTGCCGCAACCGCATAAATGCGGGGCCTAAGGGCAAACTACGCGGGCCAGTACGCATGCCTATGACTCGGAAGCGGTGTCACGATCACATGAGCGCGAGAGCCCTCGGCGCTCATCCGTAGCTGAACCACCGACACAAGCTAAGAACCGCCAAGGTAGGCTTACATCGTTGGCGGGGTTCCGCTCTAGCGAGCTACAAACTAGGCTTATGCCGATGTGGGTAGCTAAATCCACATCGACGGGTCGGGGAAGCAAGATACGTTATGTCGCGCACATTTTACTCCCCGACTGAGCTAAATCCACATTGGCGATCGGGGAAGCAAGATACGTTATGTCTGCGCGCACTTTACTCCCGACTGTGGGGACAAAGTACGTTATGTCCGCTCAGCCTGCGGATGATGACAAACCCTACAACTCTATCTAAGAGTACAGAGCAAATAAATGATTCCTGGCTAGCAAACAATGACCGACATCAATCACATTTACCTAGCATGATACTACGAACGTAAAGCAGGAATCATAAGCATGCTCGAAGAACAGACCTAGCATGGCACTAACATGTACAATCGGGCAAACATGCTAGCAAGAGATCAAACAAAGCTGCCTACACTATCATGCTCATAATAGTAAACAAGCATACAAGGCATATCATGATATATCGCAGGGTCCACACAACCACGGTAAGAAATCCTTACCTGGAACAAGCAGAAAACAATAATTAATCACAAATCAACCAACGACCCTCGAGCCTCTAATCGAACCCCAACATCCTATACATCAAATAAAACACCCCAATTAAATCCATAAACAGCAGCCAACAAATCAGGGCTCGGGCCAACCAACACACAACAGGCGTGCTGCTCGGCGTAGGGGCTGGCTGGCCGAGCCGCAGCAGCGCTGGGCGCAGGGCTGGGCGCTGGGCCACGGCGCGGCGAGCCGGGCGAGGCAAAAGCGCTCGGGCGCAGGCTCGAGCTCGGCTGAACGACGACGCGCGGCGCGGCTCGGCACAAAGGACGGCGCGCGGGAGCGAGTTCGGCAAGCTACAGGGACGGGATGCGACGGGCTCAGGGCGCTTGGGATGGCACGGCGAGTGTAACAGCCCAGTTTCCTATTCCAGTTTTCGAGGTGCCTTCGAGTCAAGATTCGGTTGTTGGTTGGGTTTTTAGAGCCGTTTGGCCCCTTGGGGGTATTTTAGTCTTTTGGCTCTCCGGGCAGGATTTGTGGTTTTCAGGGCTTCGAGGTAGCTCCTGCCTTTGTCGAGGCTTGTTTGTTGGTGGCTGAAAGTCCCGTGGTGTTTGGGCTAGTCGGTTGGATGCTCGGTTGTGGTTTGGGCTTTGGCAAAGTGTTGGTTGGTTGTGTGTTTCCTTTAGGATTCGAGCCCGAGCCTTTAGTGTTGCTTTGGGAGTTGGATTTAAGTGAGTTGGATTGATTGGAAAAGATTGCTTCGGTCGGGTCTCGGAGGAGGAAGCCGGGAAATGGGATTTTGAGGTTTTAAGTGGATAAGGATGGAAAATGGAATTAAAATCCCATTTTTCCTTTTATTTCCCATTTTCCTTTTTATTTCCCTTTTTCTTTTATTTTTCCCAAAATCAATTTTCTCTCTCTCTCTCTCTCTCTCTCTCTCTCTCTCTCTCTCTCCTCGAGCCCCCCACCTAGCCCGACCTAGGCTTTGGCTCGCCCACCCCACCGTCGGCCCACAGCTCACTCAAGCCCAGCCAGCCCGAGCCCAGTGTCGCCAATTTCACCGAAGGCCGCCGACATGTCTGCCGTCGCACAGTGCCGTCGCCCGATCCGCGTGCCGCCGCCCTCGCCAGGTGCCGTCGCGCATCGCCAACCCGAGCTCGCCCTGCCCTAGTTCACGTCGCCCAGCTAGTGTCGCCCGAGCCCCCGCACACGTACGATGTCGCCAGTGTCGCGTCGCCACGATCTTGAGCTCAGCGCTAGATCGCGTGTCGTCCGCGCTCGAGTCGAGGCGTCCCAGCGCCAGATCGCGCGCCCTCGCGTCGTGTAGCTCGCGCCCGCACGCCGTCCCCTATCTTTGAGCGCGCCGCGTGCCGCCGTCGCCGAGCGAGCAGCCAGCCGCGCCGCGCGACCACCGTGTCGCTCGCGTGCCATCCGCGCGCGCCGGCGCCCGAGGTTGAGCCAAGACTCCCAGCCACTACCCCTGCGGCCCAGCGCGCCCACCCCCTTTTTTCGCCTAGCTCCTGCAGCCGGCTCGTTCGCACAGTCACCGCGCCTCGTGAGTTGCTCCCAGCCGAGCCTCGTTTATTTTATTATATTTAGGGCTATTTTATGATTATTGATGTGTTTGCTTGGTTCGTTATAGGTTGCTCGGGTTCGATCGCAGTTAATTTTATTGTGTGTTGTTGCCTTCCGACCAAGTAAGGATTTCTTACCGGAGTTGTGTGGGCCCTGCGATATTGTCATGATTTGCCTTGCTTGTTTGCTTGATCACATGAGCATGATAATAATAGAGCGACTTTGATTGATTTCTGCTAGCATGTTTGCTTGATATTACATGTTAATGCCATGCTAGGTTTGTTCTGCCAAAGATGCTTGTGATTCCCGCTAAGCTCGTAGTATCATGCTAGGTAGTGTGATTGATGTCGGTCTTTGTTTGCTAGCCAGAATCATTGCTTTTTGCTATGTACTCTTTGATAGAGTTGTAGGGTTTGTCATCATCCGCAGGCCGAGCGGACATAACGTACTTTGTCCCCATCGATCGGGAGTAGTGTGCGAAGCATAACGTATCTTGCTTCCCCACCGGTCACTAAGGTGGATTTAGCTCGTGTCGGGAATAAAGTGTGCGCAGATAACGTATCTTGCTACCCCCGACCAGGTGGTTGTGGAATTAGCTACCCACTTCGGCATAGCCTAGTTTGTAGCCCGCTAGAGCGGAACCACGCCATCGGTGTAAGCTCCGCCTCGCCGCTTCTTAGCTTCGTGTCGGTGGACCATGCTTTTGCATGAGATGAGCGCCGAGGGCCTCGTGCTCTCGTGATCGCGACACCGCTTCCGAGTCTTAGGCATGCGTACACGCCCCCGCGTAGTTTGCCCTTAGGCCCCGCATTTACGCCGGTTGCGAGAGAAGAGCATGCGGTGTGCGCGCACGCGTGTTAGTTGCCGGTTCGGAGAGCTCCCGGCTAATGTTCGTGAGTACACCATTCCTTCCGATTTAGAGCCGGACTTCGGTACTCTCCCGATAGTCCGGATCTATTAGCAAGGGTAAGAGGCCCTTGAGGACATCCTTGGGATCGGTTTTTGAGCTGAGCAACTGGTTGAGGGAGAAAGACCCTCAGAGATGTCCCAGGATTGGTTAGGATAACCAATCATTAGGCCGGAAGTAGGAGACTTCCGATGACTCCAGATCTTTCTTTGTAAGCTCGTTGAGCTATGATCTGTGTTGGTAGCTGTTTGCTTGCATGCTTTGGTACTAGATGATTGATTATATCGTATTGTACCCCTGTTGGGGATTCTTACTGAGTAATTCGTTACTCACCCTTACTTATCTTTATGGAAACCATGGCGCGAGGCAGGATGGCTGGAGGAGGAGCTGTGATCATGGAAAATCCGTTGTTCAACTCTGAGTCTTGTATTTATGTTTTAAATGTCCTCTGAATGCATGTAGTTGGGCACGGAGCCCTAGGTTGTTTTATGAATGTATTTCTCGATTCTAGCATTGTTGTAAATGTTGTAAAGTTGTATGTTTTTAATAAATCTCGATCGAGTAAGTTTTGGAAATGTATTTGTCTTGGAACAGTGCTTGGAAACAGGGACAGTTTCAAGAATTTTGTATTGACTTTTAAATGAACTCTTGCTTGGTTTTTGGTTTTTACTTAGAATCAAAACAACCATCTTGCAAATTCTAGTGTTGATTTGTATGCATGCATTGAGGTAAGGGCCCATTTACAGCCCCATTCGGGTCGGGTCTTTACAAGTTGGTATCAGAGCTCATAGTCATAGATTCTGTAGACTCACCTTTTGTTGTAGGTCGTTTTTCCATGATCATCAAGCACTCCCACGGTCATCAGTGCACTAAGTTTCTTGCTTTAAAGAAAAGGGTAAGATTTACAATACTTTTCATCTAGCTTTTATGCCTTGTGTAGAGTTGTGGAGCGGAGACGAGCAGGTTCTGACTCGTTGTTGGTTTGGGCTTAGTGAGCCATCATGCCAACTTTCAGCATCTGCAGCAGTTTGTTTAGCGACTTGTTGAGGTATCCAGATAGATTCGGATGCCCCCGGGACATCGTTCCGGAGGAGGCGAGCTTAGACTCCGTTGGCCATTTGTGGCCCGATTGCTCGCTTTTCCCTAGTGAGAGGGTGGAGGTGCTTCGTGCGGATCGCCAAGATGTTGATCGCACCCGCAGGAGCAGACGCTTGGCATGTCCGACCGAGGAGTTGGACCGATCGTGTTGATGTTGAGGCCGCGTCCAGGGTTGTTAGGCCCGCATGCCAGATTTGGCCCCGGCAGTTGAGTTGCCTAGTGGAGGGGGTAGAGGCTAGCAGCGCCTCAGAGTGAGACTCCTTGAGCAGAGTGTGCTCCAGCCATGAGAGATTTGATGGCGTGTCTTTAGCTATCGTGAGAGCGGAGACCAGTGCGAGTTGTAGCGCGCGTAGTGAGGAGTCCCGGCACAGATAGCCCAAATGGGCAGAGTTTGTTTTCAGCATTTTCCCCCCAGTAGCTCTTGTAGCCCCGGAGGTTCCCGGGAGGGCATGATCAGCAGGTTTATGCCGATGAGGATGCTTGTGGAGCAAGTCCCCGTGTGGACTAGCCTGGGTAGCTCAAGTGTTGATCTTGAGCCTTAGCAGATTGTTTGTTTGCCCAGAGAGTGGCTGCAGAGTTGGTAGCCTTCGAGGAGATTGTTGAGGCATCTTTGTGCTCCCATAAAGTGTTGTTGTTGCAGCCAGTGAGCCAGAACCCTGTGGTTAAGGGTGCAGTGAGCAGTGTTCCCTTAGGACTGGATCCGTTGGTGGTTTCCCCAGATGTTTGGTAGAGTTGAGCGCTCTTCTTTTGGTGAGCTCCTAGAGTGGAGCTAGCTGCTGCTTGTTGAGAGAGCCGGCCAGAGTTTTGTTGAGCATCATGTGGAGATGCAAGGGTAGGCCGTGAGCCTTCGGTTTGGTGAGATGCCGTAGGCATGGTTTTGAGTTGGAGCCCTTGTATGCCTAGCCAGAGTTCTTGTCACTTGAGGTTGTGACCTTGTTGGCCCCATTGGTAGTAAGATGTGGTTTTGGTAGTAGTGGCACTTGAGGTGCATTGGTTGGTGTGCCGCTTTGGCACTAAGTCTGGTTAAGGCTTGAGTTTGGCTTGGGCATAGTAGATGGTTCTATGCCGTCCGGAGTTCAGCGCACTTCTTTAGCCTTGGATCCGTTTATGGCAGTGGCACCTATTTAGGTCGTGCCAGAGGGCTAGTTCAGTGGTAGTCGATGGACTACAAGCGAAAGGATGTTCGAGTGGAGCCGGAGCCTTTTCCCAGTGTTACTGAAGGTTGAGTAAGTCAGCAGGTTGGCAGTTGGTTAGTGTTGGTGCGCGTGAGTCTCGCGCTAGTGTTAAGGCCAAGAGATTTCTTTGTGGTTGGTAGTGCGATCAACTACCTTCGTGTCCCTAAATTTGAGGAGAGTTGAGCATCGTAGATGCGAGTTTGGTCCAGCAGAGGGACCATGAGTTGGATGCCTATGAGGCGAGTTGGATGCCTTGTGAGAGGTTTCGGATGCCTTATGGGTAAGCACCCTTGGTAGAGGCTTGGTATAAAGTAAGTTCGGTTTGGCATTGTTATGCTTTGGTAGAGCAAGCTTGCCTCAGCTTCGTGTATTGTGTGGAGATGGAACTTTTGGTGTTCCTTCGGTTGGAGTTCAGTTGGAAACTGTACAAGAGCGGTGGTAGCAAAGCCGCGCAGTTTCTGATCGCCTTGGCTAAGAAAGTTGTTTGGATCCTTTCCTTGGGTAGAAGCCTTGTTGAGGCTGATGTTTGAGTAGGAGGATGACGAATTCGGTAGCATTTTCGGGTCCTCTTGGTTTTAAAGGAATTGGAGTTGGCCTCCATGGTTGAGATGCTGGAGAGAGTTGTGCCTGTTCAGGCAGTTGGCTGTTAGCTCGTTTGTCGGCAGTGTGTGTGTAACGGCCCAGTTTTCTATTTCGGTTACCCAGGTGATTTCGGGTCATTATTCGGATGTTCGGATGGGCCGTTAGAGCTGTTTTAACCCTTAGGGGCATTTTGGTCTTTTGCCCCCGGTCAGGGTTTTGAGGATTTTCAAGATTTGGGGCCTTTCCTGCCTTCGTCGAGGTTTGGTGGTTGTTGGTTGCAAGACCCAAGAGGTTTGGGCAAGTTGTGTGAGAGTTTGGAGGTATTTTAGTTATTGGCAAAATTAATGGGTTTTTTAGTGCTCCCTTTGGGATTTGAACCCTTGCCCTAAATGGTTTTGAGAGTTTGAAGGAAAAAGAGTTTTATTAGAAAGAAAAGTTTGTTTGGGCCGGGTTTTGAAAGAGGAAGCTTTGGGAAGGGATTTTAGACCCATTTAAATTAGGAAAAGGGAAGAAAATCAAGAAAGTCCCTTTCCCTTGTTTTGCAATCTCTCTATCTCTCTCTCTCTCTCCTTGCCGACCTCACCAAGAAAACCCAACCCTAGCCGCACCAGCCCCTAGCAAAGACTAACCCGAGCCACGGCCCCGCCCCAGCCGCCCCGCACTAGCCCTGCTCAGCCCATGCCAAGCCGCTCTGCACCAGCGCGCCGCCGCACATCCAACCACTCCGCCCGATCCACGCCACGCCGCACCGCCCCGCACCAGGTCGCCAAGACGTGCCGCGCCGCCTCGCACCAGGCCGCCCTGCACCGCACCGCTCGTTGCCGTCCGCACGCGTCGCCCAGCGCCGCTCCGTACCGCTCAGCCCAGGTGCGCCCAGACGCGCCGCGCCGTCCCGCACCAGGCCGTCCAGACGCGCCGCGCCGCTCCGCTGGCTGACGCTCAGACGCGTCGCCGCGCATTGTCCTGCGAACCGATGTATCTCCCGCGCCGCCCGACCTAAGCGTGTTCGCTCGATCACGCGACAGCCAGCGTCACGCACATCCCTGCCTCGCTAGCGCCAACAGCGCCAGTGCCAGCGCCCGGTGCAGCGCCCAGCGCCAGGCCACAAGACGCCTGCTTGTTCTTGCAGACGGACAGCCTGCCCTGCCGTGCGAGTTAGGGTGTGACCTTGTGGCTTCTCGGTCGGAAATTCTCGAGTCTTTTCTCCTTTGGGCACTAGGCTGTTGGCTGCTGTTTATTTAATTAGGTTGTTTTTACTAAAATGCTTAGGTTGCTCGGTTTCGCTTTAAAGCTCGAGAGTCACTACTTGATTGTGAAAGTTATTTACGCTTTGCTTCGGTGTAAGGATTCCTTACCGTGGTTGTGTGGACCTCGCGATGCTTTCTTGATTGTGCCTTATATGCATGTTTACTTTTATGAACATGATTAGTGGATAGGACAGACTTGTGATTGCATTCTTGCTAGCATGTTTGCTTGTTTGGACATGTTAGTGCCATGCTAGGATTGTTCTTCCAAAGATGCTTGAGATTCCCGCTTTAAGTTCGTAGTATCATGCTAGGTTATGTATGATTGATGATGATTATGTATGTTTAGCCGTGAATCGTTTACTCTATACTCTAGCTAGTGTGTTAGGGTCTGTCATCATCTAGAGGTGAGAGCGGACATAACGTACCTTGTCCCCACCGGTCGGGAGTAGAGCGAAGCATAACGTACATTGCTTCCCCAGGCAGCCAATGAGGATTAGCTACCTCATTGGCATAAGCCTAGTTTGTAGCTTTGCTAGAGCGGAACCACGCCAACGGTGCAAGCCTACCTTGGCCGGTTCTTAGCTTCAGTCGGTGGTACAGTGCTGCATGCACAGATGAGTGTCGAGGGCCTCGCACTCATCGTGTTCGATGACACCGTTGCCGAGTCTTTAGGCATGCGTGCACTGCCCGCGTAGTTTGTACCTAGGCCCCCACATTTACGCCGTTGCAAGCAGAAAGATGCGATGTGCTGCGCTGTAACGGCCCCGCTTTCCTTCCCGGTTAAAAACAAAATTAATTGGAAAATTAATTGAATCTTTTGGGATTTGAACCTTGCCTAAATGGTGAATTTGGAGTTTTAAGAAAAGAGTCTTAATTAAAAAGAAAAAGAAAAGAAGGTTGCTTTAGCCGGGACCCGCAAGAGAAAAGCCTTGGGAAGGGAATTTAGGTCTCTAACCTATTTAAAAATAAGGAAAAGAAGGAAAATCAAGAAAACCCCTAATTTTCCCCTCATAGCCGCACTCTCTCTCTCTCTCTCTCTCCCTAAAACCCTAGCCGAGCAAAATTTCTAGCCACACCATCGAACCACCCCGAGCCACCCACCCCTAGCCGCACGACGCACCACCTGGTCCATCGCACCACCCCCCCGCCCGCCCACCCGCGCGCTCGGCCCACTGCGCCGCACGACTGACCACGCCGCCCACCTCTGCTTCGCCCGGCCATCGCGCTGCAGGACTGTAAGAAGCCCCACCGTCGCACACCCATCGCCGCCGACTTCGCCCGTGGCCGCCAAAGACCGCCCGACGTCGCTCGTGGTCGCGACAAGGCCGCAATCACGCCCAGACGCGCGCGCCCACCGCTTGCCCGCGCGCTCCAGCGCGACCCCCAAGCGCGCCCACTCCAGCGCGACCCCCTCGCCGCGCGCCAACCCAGGGCCGAGCCGCTTCGCTCGCGCATCGCTTTGCAGCAGCGCACGCCGCACGCTGCCTGCGCGTCCGCTCGACGTGCAAGGCGCCCAGCCAGCGCCAGCGCCTCAGCCGCACACAGCCAAATACCGCAAGCCACCCTCCTTGCTGCCGAGGCCCGTGTCTTCTCGGTGGTAATTCCCGAACCAATCCCTTTGTGTTTTCTAAGCTTCGGCACAGTATGTATTTACTTAGGATGCTTTATTTATGCCTAGGTTGCTCGAGTTCGTATTAAGCTCGAGGGTCTTGTTGGTTGTGATAGCTATTCTCCACTTGTTTCCAATTAAGGACTTCCTACCGTGGTTGTGTGGACCTGCTATGCTTTCTTAATTGTGCCTTGTATGCTTGTTTACCTTTATGAGCATGTTAGTGGATAGGATAGCTAGTGATTAAATTCTTGCTAGCATGTTTTGCCTTTTTGTACATGTTAGTGCCATGCTAGGTTTGTTCTTCCAAAGATGCTTGAGATTCCCGCTTTAAGCTCGTAGTATCATGCTAGGCTATGTATGACAGATGTCTTTGTGAATATTAGCCAGAATCACGTACTTGGTAGTCTAAGCTAGTATAATAGGGTTTGTCATCATCCGTAGGCCGAGAGCGGACATAACGTACCTTGTCCCCACCGGTCGGGAGTAGAGCGAAGCATAACGTACATTGCTTCCCCAAAGACACCGATGTGGATGTAGCTACCACATCGGCATAAGCCTAGTTTGTAGCTCGCTAGAGCGGAACCACGCCAACGGTGCAAGCTTTGCCTTGGCCGGTTCTTAGCTTCAGGTCGGTGGTACAGTCGCGCAGATGAGTCTTGAGGGCCTCGCACTCGTGTGTTCGGTGACACCGCTTTCGAGTCTTAGGCATGCGTGCCGGCCCGCGTAGTTTGCCCTTAGGCCCCGCATTTACGCCGGTTGCGAAGAAGAGCATGCGGTGTGCGCGCGCACACGCAGCGTTAGTAGCCGGTTCGGAGAGCTCCCGGGCTAATGTTCGTGAGTACACCAATTCCTTCCCGTTTAGAGCGGACTTGGTACTCTCCGATAGTCCAGTTATATAGCGAGGGTAAAGAGGCCCTTGAGGACACCCATTGGGATTGACTTTAGAGTTAATCAATTGGTCGAGGGAGAAAGACCCTCGAGGGTGTCGGACATCTTGGGATCGGTTTTTGAGCCGATCAATTGGCCATGGGAGAAAGACCCTGGAGATGTCCCGGGATTGGTTTGAGAGCCAATCATTAGGCCTAAGTAGGAGACTTCCGAGGATTCCGGATTTGCCTTGTGAGCTCGTTGAGCTAAGATCCGTGTTGATATTTGTGGCATGTGTACTAGGTTGCTAGATGATAGATTGCATCGTATCGCACTCCGGTCGGGGGTTCTTACCGAGTATGTTTATACTCACCCTTATCGTGGTTTCTTCCACGGTAACTTGGGACAAAGACCGAGGTGGCTAGCGGAGAGAGCCGGGAGATCATGGATGTCTTGACACTGGCCGTGTCTTATTTTCTCTGTTTTTGATTTCAAAGATGTAGTTGGACTTAGATCCGTAGGGAAAACTATGATTTGAACTATTTTATGTTTTTAAGGAAAGTACTGATCGATCAATCGCTTTTAATTTGAATGGTTCGTTTTTGCCTAATGAATGTTTACTTTGTTTTGATTGTTTTCCGCTCATGTGTTTGAAAAGCTTTTAATCCGACCACAGGCCGGGTCCTTTTATGTTTTAAATTTGCATGCCGAGTAAAGACCTAGATTTAGTTCCATTTCGGGTTGGGTCTTTACGGTTGGTATCGAGCACGTGAGTCATAGATTCTGTAGACTAACTGTTTGTAGGTTGTGTTCCCATGATCTCCAAAGACTCCAAGGCCGCCAGGTTTGTCTAAGTTCAATAAGCTAAGGGTTTTGTTTACGATACTATATGCGGTACACATGTGTTATCTTTGTTGGCGAGAAAGTCCGAGCGTGGACTAACCTGTTGTGGTTTCCGTGTAGATCGCCAAGATGCCTGTTACACGCAGATGGAGCAGTCCGTCTGGGCGCAAATAGAGATGCCGCAGAGCCAGCAGCCTGTGGTATCGTCAAAGCTCGTAGGCCGCCCGTGGCACCGTGAGGCTAACTTGCCCAAAGAAGGGTGGAGGCTGCTATGCCTCAAGGTACAGCTCCGGAGGAGATATTTCTGCTATGAGAGACATGATGATGGGCCTAATGGCCGAGCAGAGAGTTGAGACTCAGGCGCAGCTAGCAGCGCAGAGAGAGGAGTCTAGGGCACAGATAGCCCAGTTGACACAGCTCATGCAAAGAGCACCCTCAGCAGCTCCAAAGAGTTCCGGTCGCTCCGGTAGCTCAACCGAGGGGCAGGTCATCGAGACCAGTCCGACTCACTTGATAGTGCAGAGGGAGTCTGCTGAGTTTGGCAAGTGGTTGAAAGATTTCACCAAATGGAAGCCAAGGGAATTTGATGCTTCAGAGAACCCACTTGTAGCAAATCGGTGGTTGGCAAGAATGGAGTACATCTTTAGAGTTATGGGATGCCCAGATGTACAGAGGCCGAGATGTGCGGCCCATGTTCTCTCGACACACTGAGTGGTGGTGGGAGTCCACAGATAGAGCTAGACCAGGTGGGTCTTCTCCACCACACTGGGAGTTCTTTAGAACGAAGTTCGAGAGCTAAGTATGTTAATGACGAGGCTCAAGCAGGAGATGGCAGAGGCCTTCTCAAATCTAAAACAGGATCGAGATAGTATTGCTTTGCTATGAGAAGAAGTTCTCTCGAGTATAGCTATTTCGCACCGAGCTCATTGCCACCGAGGAGCTCAAGACTAAGAAGTTCATTTGTGGGGTGAGGAAGGAGGTTGCTCGGGATGTTCGAGCACTCGCTCCCGAGAGTTATGATCGAGCGGTAGAATTGGCCACGATTTATAACCCAAGTATCCGCCAAGGCGAGATTCTCGCATGGCGCCACTTGCTGGCTCGCCATTCGGCCGCCCAGCTTCAAGATTCCGGCGAAGAGGAAGTCCAGGACTTCTAGTGGTTTCCGCTCAACTAGTCGGCCAGACTCGCCGGCGGGGCGATCCTAGTGGTCGAGATCGGCGCCGACCTCGGGGTAGAGCCCGGATCGCCAAGCAGGCGGGGCCAGCGGCCAGCTCATTGCAACAAGTGCGGAAAGGCACATTATGGTCTCATGTGGAGCATCGCCCGTGCTTGCTACGGATGTGGCAAGGAGGGGCATTTGGCCGTTCTGCACTCGGGATTTAGCAAGTGGGGACCGCCCAACAGCAGGGCGGGTGTTTGCCACTACTCGCCAGAGGTCGAGCGTCACGATGATGCGATTCTGCAGTACGCTGCTTGTCTTACAACACTATGCATTTGTATTGTTTGATTCGGGTTCGACCCATTCCTTTGTTTCTGATGCATTCGTTAGACAAGCTTGTGTGGAGCTCGAACCTCTAGGGTTTGAGTGTGTGTTGCCACTCCTTCGGTGTGAGTATGTTAGCTAGCAGTAGAGTTAAGCATGGCCCGACCCAAAACATGGTCCTAAACCTGGGATCTTACTCAGCATGCAAGTTAAATATGATAACAAGCGGTTTAGAGCTTACATTTAAAAACTTTTCAAAACATATGAGAAGGGGGAGCCCTTAAAACATAACCAACAATTTAAGTTTAAACAATCCAACAAAGTAAAACATCCTGGCCAGTGTTTAATAAAATGTACAATACAATTTAAGCAACGTTTTAAACAATGTTCCCCTAGGACTCCTGTCCATCTACATGCTGAATAAACAATGCAATAAATAAAGACAGAGTGCCGGCGGTTCCCCATGATCAATCAGCTCCCTCCGCTAGCCCTCCTGGTGTTGTCCCAAGTTACCTGAAAGATAAATAAGGGTGAGTATAAACATACTCAGTAAGAATCCCCAACCGGGGTACAATACGATACATCAGTCATCTAGCACCTCAATATGCAAGCAAACAGCTACCAACACAGATCATAGCTCAACGAGCTCATAACACAAGATCTGGAAACATCGGAAGTCTCTTACTTCCGGAATCATCGGAAGTCTCCTACTTCCGGCCTAATGATTGGTTCTCATAACCAATCCCGGGACATCTCCGAGGGTCTTTCTCCCTCGGCCAATTGATCAGCTCAAAAACCGATCCCAAGATGTCCGACACCCTCGAGGGTCTTTCTCCCTCGACCAATTGATTAGCTCAAAAGCCAATCCCAATGGGTGTCCTCAAGGGCCTCCTTGCCCTCGCTAACAATCTGGACTATCGGGAGAGTACCCGAAGTCCGGCTCTAAACTGGAAGGAACTGGTGTACTCACGAACATTAGCCCGGGGGAGCTCTCCGAACCGGCTACTAACGCGTGTGCGCGCACACCGCATGCTCTTCTGCAACCGGCGTAAATGCGGGGGCCTAAGGGCAAACTACGCGGGCCAGGTACGCATGCCTAAGACTCGGAAACGGTGTCACTGAACACAGTAGTGCGAGGCCCTCGGCACTCATCTGTGCAGCCTGTACCACCGACCTGAAGCTAAGAACCGGCCAAGGCAGGCTTGCACCGTTGGCAGGGTTCCGCTCTAGCAGGCTACAAACTAGGCTTATGCCGATGTGGTAGCTACATCCACATCGGCTGCCGGGGGGAAGCAATGTACGTTATGCTTCGCTCTACTCCCGACCGGTGGGGACAAAGTACGTTATGTCCGCTCTCAGCCTCTGGATGATGACAAACCCTACTACTCTATCCAAGAATACCGAGTAAATCAATGATTCCTGGCTAGCAAGCAATGACCGACATCAATCACGTTTACCTAGCATGATACTACAACTTAAACAGGAATCACAAGCATGCTGGAAGAACAAACCTAGCATGGCACTAACATGTAAAATCAACAAACATGCTAGCAAGAGATCAAACAAAGCTGCCTATCACTATCATGCTCATAACAATCAGCAAACATACAAGGCACAATCGAGACATATCGCAGGGTCCACACAACCACGGTAAGAAATCCTTACCTGGGACAAGCAGAAAATAATCACAAATCAACCAAGCAATCCTCGAGCCTCTAATCGAACCCAAACAACCTAAACATAAAATAAAGCAGCCCAAATCAAATACATAAAACAGCCCAAATAAAATCGGGGCCCAACGAAGAAAAGACTCGGGAAAAATACCATCCGAGAAGCCACAAGGCTCGGGCCAACCAGCACACAACAGGCAGGCTGGGCGCAGAAGAGCAGCTGGCTGGGCGCTGGGCACAGGCACGCTGGCACCGGGCGCAGGGCGCAGCAGGCGGCGCTGGCGCAGGCGCGCGCGCTGCTGGCGCGAAAGCGCTGGCGCGCGCGGGCGCGGGCTCGAGCTCGGCTGGCGACGACGACGGCGCGCGCGGCTTGGCAGAAGACGGCGCACGGGCGCGCGCGCGAGGCGGCGACGCGATGGGCTCGGGGCGCTCGGGAAGGCACGGCGACCTACAGGGGCGAGCGACTCGGTGCGGCCAGGGCTCGGGCGACTCGACACGGACCTGGGCGACACGGAGACGGCCTGGGCGATGCCGATCTGGGCTCGGCGCGACCAAGGCGAGGGCGACGCGATCTGGACGCGGCGCGACCAAGGCGACACGAAGATGGCCTGGGCGATGCAGATCTGGGCTCGGCGCGACTAGGGCGAGGGCGACGCGATCGGGCGCAGGGGTGGCTCGGCACGGCGCGGCATGGGCGACCTGGGCGGCCTGGTGCGAGGGCGCGGCTCGGCTGGACATGGTGCGACTAGGGCTGGGCATGGTGCGGCTAGGGGGCTGCTCGGGCTGGAGGAGAGAGAAAGGGAGAGAAAAAGGAATTTTGGGGATTTTGGAAAATAAAAGGGAAAAATAAAAGGAAAAAGGGAATTAAAAGGAAAAATGGGATTTTATCCTCCTTTCCATCCTTAACCAATTTAAATAAGCCTTAAAGTCCTTAAATCCCACTTCCCGGCTTCCTCCTTCGAGACCCGGCTGAAGCAATCTCTTCCAAACAATAACTCTCACTTAAACAAACTCCCAAATCATCTCTAAGGGCCTGGGCTCGAATCCCAAAGGAAACACCCAAACAACGATCACTTTGCCCAAAACCCAAATCACAACCGAACTCCCAAACGAGTACCCCAAACATCTCGGGACTCGCAGCCACCAACATACAAGCCTCAACAAAGGCAGGAGCTGCCTCGAAGCCCTGAAAATCCACAAATCCTGCCCGGGGAGCAAAAAGACCAAAATACCCCTAAGGGTCAAAACAGCTCTAACGGCCCAACCGAACCACTGAATCTGAACCGGAAGCACCTCGAGAACTGGAATAGAAAACTGGGCCGTTACAATACTCCCTCCTTTTAAGACTTTCGTCCTCGAAAGTCCTAAAACGAAACAGCTCTAGGAAAACTCCAATGTTTCCTAGCCAACAGAACTTCTCGGCCAAAACAACACTAACCCTTCTCTGAAAACCAAACCCTCTTGGGTTCTCAAAGGCTCAAAGCCACAATGCTCTCCAGTCTGTCACAAACTATCTCAACCAAGAGACGAGGAACACAAAACTTGCACTGCTGTCAACGACGGGGCAAAGCTAACCACTGCTCCAATCCGCTCAAGGATCTCAAAAGCCCTACAAACTTGGCGCTCAGCCAAAACCCCGCTAAACCAACACGGAACACCTCTCAACGGTGTTACTCTCAGCAAACTGGCAGACTCGGCACAAGCTCCAAAACTCAACGCCACGCACTGGCGTAACTTCTCTGAATGCCCACAACTGATAACAAACTGCCTCAACACAACGCCAAGCTGGCCAAACAACTGAACCTCTCAGGTTCCAGAAACCAAACGGCCTACTCTTTCTTCACAAGAGACCAGCGAACCACAAGGCTTGCCTAAAGCCTTAACGAAAAACAATCGAACCACCAACTGGCGATTGATCCAAAAGGCAAACTTTTTCCCACTAGCACAAGCTGAAACTTCAGCTACGGCCAACCCTAAATGGCCAAAAACCAGGCACAGGCTCCACTCGGCCAAGCCAACAACTGGAGCCTCACAACGGCCGAACACAAACTTTTCCATGCAAACCTACTAGCAACTGGCCAAAAAGAACATTGCCAGGCAAGGAAACACCCAACATTCCTCTCATGGAAAATCTCGGCAGCAAGGACCAAACCCTCACAGGGCTACCAGCAACTCACAACAGCTTGAGGAAAACAGCCCAAAGGCTAACCAACCAATGCCACGGCACCTCTGTGCCAACACACTCAACTGAGGCTCAGCTATTCGCCAACTGCGAAAGCTCAACAACTAGAAACAAAGCCCGAGAAGGCCTTGCTCAGCAGAAACTCAACTCAAGCTCAACTCTTAAACTGGCTGGCCACCGCTCTTGCGGGGACAAACAACTTTTCGCTTGCTAACAACACAATGCAGGGACCCTCTCGCTGGGCTAACCACTGCGCTACTCTGATCAACTACACAACTCAGGAGCTACGCTGACTCCTCAACGGGAACGATTTCCCAGCAAGCAAAACTCTAAAGGGCAGCGAACATCACACACGCTCGCTGACTTGCTCAAACCCAAGGGCAACATCAACCAACTCTCTTGGAAGCAACACCCAAGGGAAACTCAACTGATTGGACCACCAATCCAGAACTAGCCGAACTTACTCAACCACCGAGGGAGGAATCAACTCCCAAAACAACCAGACTAGGAACGAATCCTCAGGGCAACGCCTCTGGCTCGAACCGAGCAAGCTCTTGAAACATCAAGAGAACCAAAATCTTGGTCAACACCAAGCACCAACTAGCCTCCAAAACCAAACAAGCACTAGCTTGCTAGACTGCCAAATCTGCAAGCAACTCACCCAAGGAACACTGCCTGGGTCTAACTGAGCTCTGGAGAGGCTCTCCACAACTAGAGATCCTCTGATCACCCTCCGACACACACGGTCGACAACGATCTAACAAACAACCGGCTACGCGGGCACAACCCTCTCCAGCATCTCAACTACGCTGGCCAACTCCAACTTGGAAACCAAGGGAACCGGAAACGCTACAGGAGGCGTCATCCTCCTACTCAAAGCAACAACCTCAACATACCTTCTTCTCAAGGTAAGGATCCGAACAGCTTTCTTAGCCAAAACGATCAGAAACTGCGCGGCTTGCCACTACTGCTCTTGTTCAGTTCCAACTGAAGTCTAACCAGGGCAAGGACCAACTAGCAAAACTTGCTTAACCAACAGCCCGGCAACGAGCACGACATCCTTACAGCCAAAGCTAGGGCACTTGCCAAGAACTAAAGCCTTGACACCTCAAAGACTGAGCACTGGCTCCTCAACACGAACCTCTCGTGGTTTTCCAAACATAAACCACGGAACGAGCTACGCAAAAGTGCACCGGGGTGCACAGCTCCAACTTGATCTCTTAAGATCCAAAGCCAACAAGGGCTCTCACACAGGGCAACTTTTGCCTCCAAACAGAGCCACAACAAACAAGGGAGCAACGAGAGTTCAAACCCACTCGGGGCCAACTCACCACGAAAAGCCACATTGGCCAACTTACTCTTACAAGCGCAAAACCACACCAAGCTAACATTCCTCGAAACAATGAGCTCACTAAACGCGCTCCGATCAGCCATCCAACTCATGGCTCTAACACTGGATCAACCACGCATCCACGATGCCAACACTAACCATACTAGGGCAACTCAAAGGGTAGCCGAATCATGCTACCATCAAGCTGGCTCACAGGCTCACAACACAGGCGCGAGAACTCGAACGCGCTAGCTCTTAACAGCCTATAGCATCCTTTACACCCAACTCTCAGAGATCCTGAACAGCTCCTACTTTCCCTCGAAAACCTCAAACTTGTAGTCCTCTGACTACCACCGAGCTAGATCTCTTAAGCAACCCAAACAGGTGCAACCTCAGGAAAAGGGTACAAGACAAGCGGGGATGCTATACTCTGGGCAGCCATGGAACCACCTGCACCAAAAGTGCCAACTGGCCTGAAACTAGGCCTCCTCTCAAAGCTTGGTGCCAACAGGCACTACATCCATTACAACACGAATCAGCCTCAAACGAGCTTTATGCCCCTCTGAGAATAGGGAAAGTCACTCTCCAAGTGACGGGGCAATGGCACTCAGCACAGGAGTCCAAACACTCGAGCAGCCTAATCTCTGGCATCTCGACCAACAGACTTGCCACGGCCTACTCCTGCATCCCACTCGATGCTCAACAAAAGCTCAGGCCAACTCCTCGGGTGGCAACAACTAGTTCCACACTCGGAACATCCAAATAAAAGAGGGTTCCACTCTACTAGCCCGCCGAAATCCACAGATGGATAAAACCCTGGCAAGCAAACTCCACACTACACCCTGGCTACGAGGGTACAAAGAGAACTGGCTGCAAAACAACAGCAGGCTTGCAAGGGGGCACAGATGTCTCTACATCTGCCTCAAGCCACTAACACGGCAACTTGCCAATCAATCGGGCGACTGGTGGAGACTCTGCTAGTCCACCTCTCTCAAGGGACTACCACCACCAACTGCGGAATCAACAGCACGGGAACGGCTCACCTCGGCCTCTGAACAGCAGGGCATCCCAACACACGGATGCTAAACTCAAACCTGGCCAACCGCTTTACTACTAGCAGTAGGACTTTCTAATACATCAAGCTCTACAGGCATCCACTTGCCAAACTGGGCGGCTCCATCAACGCCAACAAACTCAACTGCATAAACCTGCTGATCAAGCCCTCCCGGGAACCTCCGGGGCTACGAGAGCTACTGGGGGAAAATGCTGAAACAAACTCTGTCAGCTGGGCTATCCATGCCCGGGACTCCTCGCTACGCGCTACAAACTGCGCCTGGGTCTTTGCTCTCTGATAGCTAAAGACCTGCCATCAAATCTCACATGGCTGGAGCACACTCTGCTCAAGGAGTCATACTCTGAGGCGTGCTAGCCTCTACCCCCTCCTCTAGGCAACTCAACTGCCAGGGCCAACTCTGGCCAAAGGGCTAAACAACCCTGGGACGCGGCCTCAACATCAACAAGATCAGTCCAACTCCTTGGTCAGACATGCCAAGCGTCCTGCTCCTCTGAGTGCAATCAACATACTGGCGATCTGCACAAGGCACCTCCACCCTCTCACTAGGGGAGAAACCAACAACTGGGCCACAAATGGCCTAAGGGAGTCTAATCTCTGCCTCCCTCTGAGTGCGATCGACACACTGGCGATCTGCACAAAGCAACAAAACTGGCCCACACGGGGGCTCTCACTGCTCATCAAACTACTCGCACTGCGGAAAAGTTGGCATGATGGCTCTCTAAGCCCAAACCAACAACGAGTCAGAACCTGCTCGTCTCCGCTCCACAACTCTACACATGCATAAAAGCTAGAAGAAAAGTATTGTAAATTCTTACCCCTTAACTTAATTGAACTCAGACAAACCAAGCGGCCGTGGAGTGCTGATGATCATGGGAACAACAACCTACAAAGCAGGTTAGTCTACAGAATCTATGACTCTGTGCTCTGATACCAACTGTAAGAACCCGACCCAAAACATGGTCCTAAACCTGGGATCTTACTCAGCATGCAAGTTAAATATGATAACAAGCGGTTTAGAGCTTACATTTAAAAACCTTTCAAAACATATGAGAAGGGGGAGCCCTTAAAACATAACCAACAATTTAAGTTTAAACAATCCAACAAAGTAAAACATCCTGGCCAGTGTTTAATAAAATGTACAATACAATTTAAGCAACGTTTTAAACAATGTTCCCCTAGGACTCCTGTCCATCTACATGCTGAATAAACAATGCAATAAATAAAGACAGAGTGCCGGCGGTTCCCCATGATCAATCAGCTCCCTCCGCTAGCCCTCCTGGTGTTGTCCCAAGTTACCTGAAAGATAAATAAGGGTGAGTATAAACATACTCAGTAAGAATCCCCAACCGGGGTACAATACGATACATCAGTCATCTAGCACCTCAATATGCAAGCAAACAGCTACCAACACAGATCATAGCTCAACGAGCTCATAACACAAGATCTGGAAACATCGGAAGTCTCTTACTTCCGGAATCATCGGAAGTCTCCTACTTCCGGCCTAATGATTGGTTCTCATAACCAATCCCGGGACATCTCCGAGGGTCTTTCTCCCTCGGCCAATTGATCAGCTCAAAAACCGATCCCAAGATGTCCGACACCCTCGAGGGTCTTTCTCCCTCGACCAATTGATTAGCTCAAAAGCCAATCCCAATGGGTGTCCTCAAGGGCCTCTTACCCTCGCTAACAATCTGGACTATCGGGAGAGTACCCGCAGTCTGGCTCTAAACTGGAAGGAACTGGTGTACTCACGAACATTAGCCCGGGGGAGCTCTCCGAACCGGCGACTAACGCGTGTGCGCGCACACCGCATGCTCTTCTGCAACCGGCGTAAATGCGGGGGCCTAAGGGCAAACTACGCGGGCCAGGTACGCATGCCTAAGACTCGGAAACGGTGTCACTGAACACAGTAGTGCGAGGCCCTCGGCACTCATCTGTGCAGCCTGTACCACCGACCTGAAGCTAAGAACCGGCCAAGGCAGGCTTGCACCGTTGGCAGGGTTCCGCTCTAGCAGGCTACAAACTAGGCTTATGCCGATGTGGTAGCTACATCCACATCGGCTGCCGGGGGGAAGCAATGTACGTTATGCTTCGCTCTACTCCCGACCGGTGGGGACAAAGTACGTTATGTCCGCTCTCAGCCTCTGGATGATGACAAACCCTACTACTCTATCCAAGAATACCGAGTAAATCAATGATTCCTGGCTAGCAAGCAATGACCGACATCAATCACGTTTACCTAGCATGATACTACAACTTAAACAGGAATCACAAGCATGCTGGAAGAACAAACCTAGCATGGCACTAACATGTAAAATCAACAAACATGCTAGCAAGAGATCAAACAAAGCTGCCTATCACTATCATGCTCATAACAATCAGCAAACATACAAGGCACAATCGAGACATATCGCAGGGTCCACACAACCACGGTAAGAAATCCTTACCTGGGACAAGCAGAAAATAATCACAAATCAACCAAGCAATCCTCGAGCCTCTAATCGAACCCAAACAACCTAAACATAAAATAAAGCAGCCCAAATCAAATACATAAAACAGCCCAAATAAATCCCTAAACAGCAGCCAACAAATCGGGGCCCAACGAAGAAAAGACTCGGGAAATACCATCCGAGAAGCCACAAGGCTCGGGCCAACCAGCACACAACAGGCAGGCTGGGCGCAGAAGAGCAGCTGGCTGGGCGCTGGGCACAGGCGCTGGGCACTGGGGCGCAGGGCAGGGGCGCTGGCGCAGGCACGGGCGCGCTGGGGCGAGGCAAGGGCGCACGGGCGCGGGCTCGAGCTCGGCTGGGCGACGACACACGGCGCGGCTTGGCAGAAGACGGCGCACGGGCGCGCGCGCGAGGCGACGCGATGGGCTCGGGGGCGCTCGGGAAGGCACGGCGACCTACAGGGGCGAGCGACTCGGTGCGGCCAGGGCTCGGGCGACTCGACACGGACCTGGGCGACACGGAGACGGCCTGGGCGATGCCGATCTGGGCTCGGCGCGACCAAGGCGAGGGCGACGCGATCTGGACGCGGCGCGACCAAGGCGACACGAAGATGGCCTGGGCGATGCAGATCTGGGCTCGGCGCGACTAGGGCGAGGGCGACGCGATCGGGCGCAGGGGTGGCTCGGCACGGCGCGGCATGGGCGACCTGGGCGGCCTGGTGCGAGGGCGCGGCTCGGCTGGACATGGTGCGACTAGGGCTGGGCATGGTGCGGCTAGGGGGCTGCTCGGGCTGGAGGAGAGAGAAAGGGAGAGAAAAAGGAATTTTGGGGATTTTGGAAAATAAAAGGGAAAAATAAAAGGAAAAAGGGAATTAAAAGGAAAAAATGGAAAGGGATTTTATCCTCCTTTCCATCCTTAACCAATTTAAATAAGCCTTAAAGTCCTTAAATCCCACTTCCCGCTTCCTCCTTCGAGACCTACTGAAGCAATCTCTTCCAAACAATAACTCTCACTTAAACAAACTCCCAAATCATCTCTAAGGGCCTGGGCTCAATCCCAAAGGAAACACCCAAACAACGATCACTTTGCCCAAAACCCAAATCACAACCAAACTCCCAAACGAGTACCCCAAACATCTCGGGACTCGCACCACCAACATACAAGCCTCAACAAAGGCGTGAGCTGCCTCGAAGCCCTGAAAATCCACAAATCCTGCCCGGGAGCAAAAGACCAAAATACCCTAAGGGTCAAAACAGCTCTAACGGCCCAACCGAACCACTGAATCTGAACCGGAAGCACCTCGAGAACTGAACAAAATCGGGCCGTTATAATCGAGGAGCTCAAGACTAAGAAGTTCATTTGTGGGCTGAGGAAGGAGGTTGCTCAGATGTTCGAGCACTCGCCCCGAGAGTTATGATGATCGCGAAGAGAATTGGCCACGATTTATAACTCAAGTATCCGCCAGTTCTGAGGATTACATTGCGCCTTGCTGGTCGCTTCGCCCGCCACAGATATTCCGGCGTAAGAGGAAGTCTCGACTTCTAGTGGTTTCAAGCTCAATCGGTCACCAGACTCACCGGCAGGCCGCCTAGTGGTCGAGATCGGCGCCACCTCGTGGTAGAGCCCGTGATCGCCAAAGAGGCGGGGCAGCAACCACTCATTGCAACAAGTGCGGAAAGGCACATTATGGTCTGTGTGGAGCATCGCCCCGTGCTTGCTACGTGATGTGGCAAGGAGGGGCATTTGGCCGATTCTCGCACTCGGGATTTAGCAAGACGGACCGCCCAACAAATAGGCCGGGTGTTTGCCACTACTCGCTGCAGAGGTCGAGCGCATCGATGATGCAGCTTGCCAGGTGTACGCCGCTTGTCTTACAAAGACTATGCATTTGTATTGTTTGATTCGGGTTCGACCCATTCCTTTGTTTCGATGCATTCGTTAGACAAGCTTGTGTGGAGCTCGAACCTCTAGGGTTTGAGCTGTGTGTTGCCACTCCTTCGGGTGTGAGTATGTTAGCTAGCAGAGAGTTAAGCATGGCCAGATACATGATATCCGATGAGATTTTAGAGGCTACCTCATAGTGCCGCTCTATGAGCGGTTTCGATGTGATCCTTGGCATGGATTGGTTGGCGAGAACCATGCATTGATAGATCGCCACGAAAGAAGTGGTGTTTAGGCCGCCTCAGGCCGAGCCTTCAAGTTTCATGGTGTCCAGTGCGGAACTTGCCCGCCATTGATCTCAGCAATAAAGCCCATAGATTCTTGGCAAAGCCGCCAGAGATAGTAGTGCTCGCGTTGGATCGTTGACATGGTCCCCGTGGTGCAAGAGTTTGCGATGTTTTCCCAAGAGTTGTTGCTGGGTTTACCCAAGCGGGAGTTGGACTTCACCATTGAGCCGGAGCCAGGACTCTTCCCATTTCCAAAGCC
>JAYKKH010000087.1:87500-113733 GCA_036507275.1 Sicyos edulis | reverse complement strand
AGCCTGAAGTCTATTCAATGCTAGGCATAATGAGTATCAGGACCTCAAATCCAATTATCTTTCGTCCTATCTTATGAACAACTTGAAGGTGTATGAAGTTTCATATTTGATTCTTTAAGCAGAAGCAGGACGATAGAGATTCCATTTCACTTAAGTTGATCTAGGTGAGAAGCAGACCTACGTCAGGATAACCCTTCTTTGAAACACTTTGGTAGTGCTCCTAGATTCGATTCAAAATAATGAATCAGAGCACATGGAACCATCTCCTTTTCTTTCTGTCAAGAAAAAATATGGTAGACTAACTTACTTATATTTATAGCTGTTAATGAAAGAGCCCAATGCCAAAAAATGCATGTTGGGTCTTTGAAAGAGTTCAAATCATTTTTATAAGGAATAATAATAAGTTTGATCTGTTTTACCGAGAAGGTCGTAGGTTCGAGTCCGTATAGCCCTTTATTAATAATTAAAAAATCGAATAGTTTGCCTTTCCTCATTATTGTTTGTAACTGGCCACTTGATTTGGTTCATCATTAATGTCTTATCTTTGTAGATGAATTACATATTCTAATTTGCCTATTTTCCCATACAAAATAAAGGAATTAGTCAGACTTCTTCTCTTTTGGATACCCAATTCTAGTCAATTTTTGGAGTCAAAATCATGACATGAAACCGGTGAAAAACTCAACCATAACCCAATGCTAATCTTTTGCACTAGTAAATCACATGGATGACGGAACGACTTACTGTATTTGATTTGTGGGCAAGCTAGAGTTTGAGAAACGAAGATCGTTGGTAACTTTCATTGTAAACATTGTCAAATAGGCTTTTCTCTTGGTATACCTTATCTAGTAAAGCACAAAACGAAAGTAGTCGTCTTCTCTTTCCTTATTCAATCACTAAAAGTTCCTAAATAGAAGTTCCTACTATATATATCCTCTCTATATTCAATATATATATAATTATATATATTTATTATGGATCTAATATCTATTATAGAAATAGGATGATATTGTATGAATCTTCAAATGAGACATGTACCGAAGCAAACAAACGAAAGGAGGTGATTCGGTCAAAAAAAATGAATTGGTTGAGGATTACTTAAAACAACAATTCATTGAAATGAGAATCGACTAATCGGGTATATTTTCCACATTGATAGGAGTACGTTTATCTTTCCGCTTTACGAATATGATATTCTCCGGGTATTTCTAATAATATCAAGTGTTATTCCTATTTTGGCATTTCGAATTTCTGGAGTTTTAGACAAAGAGCCAGAGAAACTTTCGAGTTATGAATCGGGAATAGAACCAATCGGCGATGCTTGGGTACAATTTGGAATCCGTTATTATATGGTTGCTCTAGTTTTTGTTGTTGAAACGGGTTATCTTTATCCATGGGCAATGAGTTTGAATGTATTGGGGGTATCCGTCTTTATAGAAGCTTTCAGTTTCGTCCTTAGCCTAATTGTCGGTTTAGTTTAGGCATGGCGAAAACGAACAGCAGATCACAGGAAGAGGCTAGGAAAGATTCGATCCGGCTACAGACTCTTTCATTTTCACCATTTACAAATCGAAAGTCAAAAGAAGACCTTGGCGGGAACAGCCATTTTCGATTCAGCCTCCTACAAGAAAGGGAGAAAGAAAGAAGGAAAGCAAGCGGCTTCTATCCGTGACTGATTTTGTCTCTATGGAATAAAGAGGGTCTGACGCTACGCTGCGCCGATTTATTAACCTCTACACCTCTTTCAATCACGCAACCTCAAAGAGAGTTTGAAAGCAGCTGAGCTTCTTTTTCTTCTCCTCTTACTTCTTTCTTCTCCTCTACAACTCTTGAACTCGGGTAAGTAGCTTTCGTTCCTTTACTGATTTATTCTCTATAGAATAAATCAGGGGAAATAAACAAAGCTCCTCTCCCTCTCCTTCGTAGTAAAGTCAGTCTCACATATTTGACCCTTGTAAACAAGGTAGATTTCCCTTGGAATCCTCTCCCTTTTTGTCCTTCCCCTCTTTCTTGACTCTTAAGAGTGGCAAAGCTCCTATACAACTCTTGGGCCGGCGGAAAGCTCCAAACCTGTTAAGTCGTCAAGTGGCTTTGCTCCAAACCTGTTAAGGAAAGGAAGCTCTGAACCCTGTAATAGAAACCCAAGGGAAATAGGCGAAGTCAACTCTTTGAACCGAGTCAACTCTTTCAACTATTCTATTATTAGTAATAGTGATAGAATGAGTTGTATTTGAAGCTCTCAAAGAGGTTATTGATTGAGAAAGGAAAGGAAATGCAAAATGTAGTATAGTAAGTAATAGGCTGCTACTCTAGGCTCCTTCCTTCTTCAAGCTCCGCTTGCTGCTTTTCATTTTGATAGGAGTAGGTACTTGCTGCTCGTCAAAGCCGTAGCTTGCTGTCTACTAAATGAGCCTTCACTGCCCGCCCGGCCTCTATCTTTTTGAATCTTAAGTAAAGTGAAGTCAAATCAATGAAGTGAACAGCCTAACCTCTTTGTTTGAAGCTTTGCCAGGAAGCGGCCGACTTGTTGAAGCTTTGCTTCCCCTAATTCCAAAACACAACAATAGACTTGCGACTATAGTATAGGAAAAAGCTTCTCTTTGATAGCGGTCATAGGGTAAGGATCTGATCGTATCTCGAGACTGAAACCTGTGCGGGGGTAGGGGCGGATGTAGCCAAGTGGATCAAGGCAGTGGATTGTGAATCCACCACGCGCGGGTTCAATCCCCGTCGTTCGCCCATCAATAAATGGACCATTTGTTACGGAGGAAATCAAAAAACTTGCTCATTTGAAATACTATTCCTGCTTGCTCGGGGTCCTCCCAACACCGATTTGTTGAGGTCGAGTCGTTGTCAAAGGCTAGACCAGCAGAAGGCGATGACGGACGAACCTGTGTTGAGCACTACGCCTGTTCTTCGATGTGAATGCTAAAAGTCCTTTGCTTCCTTTGTTCCAGTGCCCGTTCCAGTACCAGTTCCTGTTGATGTTCCTTTTTAAAGGTCCTCATAGACTTTTTTCGAATGCGTGGAAACAAGAACTTTCTTTCGGCTTTCTGTTCTTCCCGGAGTTCGTTCTCAGCGGAGGTCAACAGAAGGTCAACTCGCTTCAGAAGGCTGGAGGTAACCTAAGATTCCTAAATGCAGGGGTCTCTTTCGTGGCCAGAGGACTATAACATAGAGGAATGGCTACCCCGGAAGGTGATCCATTAGCACCTAGCAAGTCAAGAGTCTGGTCAGAGAAGGAATGCGAATGAAGTCCTACTCCATTTATGGTGTGATCTATCATTCGATCCGATCCGTTGAACCCAAAGCATCAGGCAAGACAGACACGAATCGCCTTTCTATTCCAAAGCAAAAGCAGATGTTCTTAACCAGTTATGGCAGCAGCAGCACAACAATGAAGTTGAAATGAATCGACGAAACGAGGAATGAATTACAAGAAAGGATTCTCGAACTTTAGCAAGAAGGCGAATCTCTTTTAAATGAAAGAAAGCGCCAGCGGCACGTGCTTCGAAAGCTGGGCTTGGAGCTATATCCCCCGGTCTCGGTCTAGCCGCTCTAACCGATGGCAGGAATTCTATCCTTTATGATCCAGCCTATGCCTACTAAAAACCACCCTCCGCCCTTGTATTATAATGGTACGGATGAATAAGCATAAGCTTACCTAGCGTTGAGCGTAAAAAAAGCGGCTCACAACATTCTTTTTTTAAGCGTTGGACTGGAAGTAAATCAATTTCTTTCCTATGCGATTCACTAGGGCTTCAACTAATTACACGTATTGAGTACAACTAGTTAGTTTACTTTTGAATGAACTCCGAAATTTCAGATTGAAGATGTGGAATGTGAAACTGTGACGGAATAAGCGCTGTTAGGAGTAGCATTAGCAGGAAGAGCATCTCTCTCTGTCTATTCTAAGATCCGAGACCTAACTAAATTCTTTGCTTTTTGATTCGCTTGGTTCACCGTCTATCTTTGCTCTTAGGGGAATGGGATAGCAGTGCAGATGAATTGAATCAAGAGTCAACCACCACTTGTTACACCATCTCGACAGTCCCTTCCGCGGCCTCTTCCAGTCTCTCCCAGAGTTCAGCTACTGCCTCCATCGATAGCGGCCGTGAGCGCAAGGCATTTTGATGTCCAGTTTTCGAAACGGAGAGAGCGATGTTAATTAAGTAAGGTAAGCGAGTTTACGAGCTATGCGTCAGTCACCTGTGGAAAGACAGAGTCAGATCGTGATCGATACCTAACCTAACCCTTGTTCCTACTTACTTACCTTTCCCACCACCTTTCGTATACTCCACTCGTTCCCTTCGCCTTCGTAAGTAAGCTATTTTGGATCCGAACGAAGGGTGAGTGAGCTTAATGCGGAAGGCTCATCGTGAGACCTTGTTTGTAGGTATGCTTACCAGAGGACTGGCAAGAAAGTCCCAGGTTCACCTTCTGACTTCTAACTCACCTCCGACTCCCAGGTCGATAACGAATTGACGGCGATCGTCCGCGCTCCATACACCGCCGCTACTAGGCTTAGGCCATTCTCGTCGCCTCTGTACCCGAAACAGCTACCCAAGCGCGTCACTGTTCGGGGTTTGGCTTCTGATTATGCCATTACCCGCGCCCCTGACCTCAAATCAAACAAAATAGATAGAACGATTCTTTTTGTGTTTCTAATAATAATTCAACTGAGACTTAGGGACTTGTTCGACAAATAGCGATTCTCTTCTTTCGACTGCTAAGTGAGCCGGGAAACTTTTTCATTCAACACGAGGAATCAAAATCGTAGCTAACCGCCTGATCGGTAGAACAAGGACTCTTCTTTTCTTTATATCCTTCCCAGTCAATAAGAAATAAGATCAATCAGGCGTGCGGGAAAGGCGGGGATTGCTTTCATGAGCTCACAAGCAAGGAAGAAGGTAGGCAATCGAAGACGCAAAGAAGTCGCTCGAGTGCAAAGTCAGTATATGTGTCTTGGGATTGAATCAGGCGCATCTTGCTCCTTCCGGGCGGGATGTGATTCACCATCAGTGATCCTTGCTTTATATCCGACACTAAATTCTCCCTACCGGTCTTTCTGAGAGGTATATATGAAGAGTTCCATTTCAATCTCAACAAACGAGGAAGAGATGCTGGTGATTCAACTGCCCGAGAGGAAGGTTATCCTAATGCTGAGGGGCTGCTACCTTTCTTTTCGAAAGAGCGAGACAACAAACAACGATGCACTCACAAGCAATCCATCTTGCTCAACCGGAGAAGCAGCTTCACAGAAGTTAAGATAGCTCCCTTGGCCGGAAAGCCAACTAGTTCATCTGTGCTTCTCCTACAGTTGATGGAAGAATTGGAGTCATTGTCCGACTTCCATTGGTGCGCTTGTTCGATCCCATCATAGTAGGGGTCCAGTAGAGTTCCGTTGCTCAGCCCCGACTTCCCTAGGCCCTTCGTTCAACTTGCCTTTTGGCGACTACACTTCCTTAGATGGAAAAACCTTATTCGTAACCAAAGCTCCCTTCGCACTCGTTGACCAGGCTACTCGCTCTGTTGCAGATTGGGATTTGGCACGCTGAAGGTAGAGGAGTCCATGTAAGACAGAAAAGAGGCAGTCTTTTCTTCTGGGCCCTTACTCCGTCCCACACAGTGTATTACTCGACTGAATCATCTTTCTTTGCTTGGAATTCCTGCCAAGATGACGGCTGAAGCAGAGAACCGCACATCTTCCCTCGAGCAAGGAGAGCGGAGCACATAGAGGAGCAGTCCGGTTAGAAAGACTTTATGAGGGATCGCTTTCAGCTGGATCGAGCTCTCATGCTGATCGGAGGAATGCCAATCTCTCTTTGTTGCAAATCTATTTGAAGTAACGGATTAACCTGCCTGCCTTAGACAGAGACGAAGCCTAGCGCTTCGCGCCTTCACTTATGAACTAGAACCATCCCACAGATCATCTTTCAAACCTGACTTGAAACTCTTTCTCGCCTAACGTCTCTCCGTGCCTTATGAACATTGATTTGCCCTCGAGTAGCTGAACTAGGGGAACTCAAAACTAGCTACTAGGAAAAAAGACCACTATTTGAACATCAAGCTTGTGGACAAGTTGCTTCCCTTTCTGTGCTTTTAGGCTGGCCTCTTCGATGAAAAAACTTGGGTTCACATGAAATGTCATCTCTCTCTTCCTGTCCGATATCAGCCATCACATCAAACCCTGTCGGATAGAAGCCTACCTACTATAACCGGCTCATCTGTTTACCCGAGTTAGACCACTAGCATCTTACCTTACATCAAGAGTCCCCATCTTTCCGAGACTTCCAAGTCTCAAGCTAAAGCAGCTGATATTATATCTATGCCAAAACACGGGGTTTCATCGACTTCCAATATTGAGTTTGGCAAAGGTTGCAGAGTAATAGGGCTGTAAAGACTAAGAAGAAGAGGTACCTGCTCGACCAAACGGTCGAGATCTTGTTTTCTGCTTTAAGAGAGCGCCCTGGCATGGATTCCTAAAGGCTAAGAGCCTAGTCTCTTTACTCCCTTACCTAAGCTTAGCTGCCTTTTCTATTCCTCTATTCCGAAAGGCTAAAGACCAATTGTCGGACTTACGAGTGTTTAGGGAATTCAATGTCAATTAGGATTTAAGGTATCAACTAACTATTGATTCTTCCTCTTAGAGAAACTATGTAATGGTATTCCCACATTGGTCTAGAAATTCCTTTTGAATAAGAGGCGGTAGCGTAATCAGGTAATCCCCGAATGGAAAGAAAGTCAATAAGGTAATCCAGTAATCCCAGTAAGAAAGCAAGGCAAAAGGGCAATCAGGTCCTTCCCTCAGGCGGGCACACTGATACCTCCAGCCAAGAGGAGTGAGAGAGAGCCCATTACCTTGTAGCCCCGCTTACTGACTAAATAGTGATAGTTCCATCAACCTGACAGATGGAACGAAGGGAAGGAAAGACTCTATAACCAAAGGCAAAGGCATTGGTCCTACCAAGCGTCCTACTAGGAATATAGGTTTCATTCAATTCTTCCTAGCAGTTGAAGAAGTGAATTGAATCACCCCCTAATGTGTTTTGGTTTACCTATTGGGGATCAGGAAGGCGATTAGGACGCGTTATTTTGGTCATATAATTCGTTTTCTTGGATGCTCACGTGACCTGGTTAGGCGCGATTCTCATTCTTACGGAAAGCCTTCCCCGCCTGCAAGGAAAGTTGTAGTTCATTCGCTAAGCGAGTACCTCTGTTTTATCCCATAAAGCAGTATTATCCTAACCTTATATATATAAGGATAAAGTGTACAAAGTTTACATTGGGTCCTAATCAAGACTAAGCTGATCAAGCTTGCTTAGCACAACCCCCTTACTCGGGGGAGGCATAGAAGCAACTAGAAGCTCCGTTAGACGCAGCAGAGGAATCTTCACGCTTAGAAGATTACCTACCCCTACCGCCTCTTCGATCCTTGGACCTGAACCTTTTTACCTTGTGGCAGGCGCACGCAGGTAGAAGGCAGAAGCATAAGTAAGAACGGCATGAACCTGTTGATCAGCGAAGGATATAGCTAAAGAAAGACCTGCATCTGGCTTGAATTCCGACTTAACTAACCCGGAAGTTTGGTTATCTGAGCTAGCCAATATTTTTTTGATATTTATAGCGCAGGCTGACCGGCAACAGAAAGAAAAACAGGGCGAAAAGGATTTTGCCTCGATTGGGACATGTGGTACGATCATAAGAAAGAATCGCAGATCAATAAATCAGGGAAGGAGATCCACCAGTCACACTGAAAGCAGTAGAAATAGCTACAAGGGCAAAACAAGAGGTTACGAAGGAAGAACTCTAAGTTAGAATTGGTAGGCCCCTCTTCCTCCGGAAATGGGAGCCAAAACTTCAGCCTCTTCACATGAAAAACATTCCTTTATGGGTGCAGCTTCAGAAATATCCCTATGGAATATTGGAATGAGGAGGGCCTCAGCTACTTGGCTAGTGGAGTAGGTATTCCCCTCAATTGGACAAATATACTGAGTCTAGGACCCGTATGTTGTATGCTCAGGTTTGTGTTGAAGTGAATCTGAAAAAGAGCTAGTTGAGAAGTTCTCGTTGGATATGGGTGAGGGCAAGGTGGCGGTGATCCCTGTTGAATATGCTTGGAAGCCTAGGATATGTTCCAAATGCTCTGGGGTGGGGCATCTTGAAGCTAAATGTAAGGTCAAACCTCTTTGGAGAGCTCGCCCAACATCTGAGGATGAAACCACTGAGAATGGCTCAAGGTGATTTACAAGGGTCAGCAGGATTGGGAAACTGTTGGTATCTCCGGTGAAAGCTGCTGATGTCAGTAGTCCTAAGTCTGGTTTGAGGAATGATAGAGCTCAAGGTAATACCTCTAAGAGGGTTCTGGACAAAAGAAAATGGAGTGGGACTTGAAAAGGATGGGAGAGTTCCTGGTGAGTAAGCCGAGTCCTTCTTGCTTGAAAGGAAAGGACAACTACCTTGAACAGGCAAGTCTGAGCCCGACCATAGAAAGGATAAAGGCTTGCCAGCAGAAATCCTGAGACCCTACCTTAAAGCTAGCTAAGACTTCCGACGAATTTCATTTTTATCCTAAACCGAATTCATTTTCAATTGAGTTATCAGTCTGGTCTTATTCCGCTTGTAGGCCGCTCTTTTGTGCTGCTGGTGGCCCGGGTCTGCGCTTGCTTAATCCATCTGCCTAACAATCTCATAGATAGAAGGAAGTAGATCAATTTCGATCTACACCTTACTGGAGGAAGAGGTCGGATTGCCTAAACTAACCAATACTACTCGCCATTCAAAAGAGTCCACTAGAGGATGGTCGTAGATCTGGTTATTTACTGGTACATTTACACTATTCAGCGGTTCACAAAGAAAGGGGAATAGGCTTCCGCTTTCAAAGCGGAAAGAGTCCGACGAATCTACCGTAGAGGTCAAATCCAACTTCCTGTTTATTGTTTATATCAACCAGGAGAAAGGCAGCCGGCTTCTATGGGCTAAGGCTTGGCTTGGAGTTCTTTCTGGTACAAGGAAGTACGGATAGCAAAGGAAAAACCTGTGCTGACTTTGACGGTAGGATGCTGGCCTACTGTCTTCCTTTGCTGCTAGGATTGTTGGTTGGATAAGCCCAATCAGACTCGCTATTAAGCACAATCTGGTGAACCTGAACCATTCATCCCATCTGTCTCAAACCAGCATACCACCCACAAGTAGGAAGAAAAACCAAGTCAAGGTAAGTCAAGGATTTGCCATATACCCAAGAAGCCCTGACTGTTAACTGACTAAGACCCCAAGCCAAGTCAATCCCCAGTACAAGCAACTAAATCCAGTTCATTCCCAACTAATAATGGTAATGGCAAACAGCACTAGGAAAGAGAACTTCATTTACTATCAGGATTCCCCTTCCTTTCTGAAAAAGGCGTATCCTAGTCTGCCGCTTGGGGTGCCTCAGCTGCTTTGTATGATTCATATGAAGCAATCGGATGCGGATTATTCTGCTTCGTAAGGGGATTCAGATGTGGATTTGAACGCTACAATTCTCTAGAAAGTATGCCCCATGGCGAAATCTTCACAATATCCTATTCGGTGAAAGGAAGAGACACTACAACCCGGATCACTGCGCCAATCTTTCAACACAAAAATCAATGGTCATGATCGATGAGCGCCTCGAGCAACTCTTTTTTCGCCGCTTACCGTTCGCTTTGAAGATGCATGCTACTATATATTGAATATTGACGAACAAGTCACTCAGGAATAGACGGAGAACTTTCCCTTCGCTTACTGGACTAGGAAGACTTTCTTTCAAACTGACTCAATTGGCGTATACGTGCCCGACAGTTCTTATTGAACTTTGTTAATGCCCTACTCGTATGCAGGAAAAAGATGCATTGGGCAGGGGCTCCGACCTGAACGACCATATTCCTCGGTTGACTTGAATTTGACTGGCTTTCGCGCACATCATCATCCGGGTGACGGCCTCGTGTAACTATCAGAGCTCCGTTTGGTCAGAGTCATTGTATTCTGCAGAGCTCCACTTGGCGTATTTCGCCTACCGTATGCTGACTATTTCAGAAGCTCCAAGCACGGCTTATTAGTTTAGGCTGAAACATTTGCTTTAGATACTCTCTTTCCTTGACTTTCCCTTTGCCAGAGCGCTTTTGTTTATGTGGTGTCGAGCTCACATACGAGGACGTACTACATGACAATGACACTTGCTCTCCGGCTCCTACTAAGAGGAATAGAACTAGTGCTCTTGCCAGATTTACTCTCAATCGATATCAAGCGGGAAAAACTGGATTCTCCTTTAGGTCGACTAGGTTAGGCCGTTGTATCTCGAAGCGAGATAACTAAGTTAAGCCCTTCCTTCAAGGTGAAGTACTTTTGTAGCATTGGACCAGCCTTCAAGCCATTCAAGAGGCAGCATTTTGGAGGTGCTTTCCAGCCAATGGGAGAGCTTGCTTAAGGAGGTTAAGGAGGCAGCCTTGTAGTCTAAATAGGGCTTCATTTCCTCATTAGGAGGAGGTTAGTGCAGCTAGTTAGAGAGCTCATAAGCAAGAGAGCATTGTACACAGCCTTGTAACTAGCATTTCAATTAATAGACCGATATCTAACCGTTTTGCCCAAGCCATTGTCTAATCCTTTCTTTGCACACAGCTCACATTGCTTTTACCTTCTAGCCTTTACTTTGCCTAGCACGTTTTTGGAAGGCTGACTAGTGATTGCAAGCCAAAGGTAGTTCACTAGTGCCGCGCGGAATTTGCTAAGGTATGAATCCGTGACATTTGGTATCAGAGCTTCAAGCTCAAAGATTTCTTAGGGACGGAAAGAAAGGGGCTAGAAAGCTTGTGGAGATGGAGAAGAGCAGCAGAAACTACCGAGAGGTCAACAAGGGGCAGATCCAAGTCGAGGGACGTTATGGCAGAAATAGATCATAGACTGACTCGAGTGGAGGAAGCATATATAAATAAGAGGCCAGCACTAGGTTCGAAGACATTAACCAGCACTTCGATGCTCTTTATGAGGAGAGGGGCGAATTTCGGAGTGAGATGTCTAGCAGCAGACAGACCAGGCCATGGCTACTATTTCTGGCCAAGTGAAGACTGCGGAGGATCAATTGAAAAAATCCCTCACAGCCAGGTTAACTTCTCTTGAAGAGAGATTCGAGCTACTCATGGCGGAGATGCGAGCCACGAGGACGAACTCACTGTGTACAGAAGGATGGTGGCACAAGGAGGCGGTCCAGCCATTCAAGCTGTTGTTGCTACTCCATCAAGGGTGGAAATTCCTAAGCCAAAGGCGTTTGGTGGCTCAAGGAATGCAAAGGAGATAGACAATTCTATTTGGTGCTTGGAGCAGTATATGAAGGCACAAGGCGTGGTGGAAGACGCCAAGAAGATTGAGACAGCAGCCCTCTATCTTGATGATACCGCGATGGTATGGTGGAGGCGCACTTATGCTGAGACCAAAATAGCACCATCAACACTTTTGATGATTTTGATGAGCTCAAGAGGCAATTTGATCCGGAGAATGCGGAGGAACAAAGAGGTTACTCTCTAAAGAGAGCGAAATGAGCCTGTGGCACGAACGCTTAAAATCAAATCAGTCTTCCTTCTTTTCTTAGCGAAGGATCTCCTTATTTTCCCGAAACACTAAGCTAAAATCTCGACAAAGAAAGAGAAGTACAAGCAACTACTACTGGAAGCTATCAACTCGATTCTCTCTATTGAACTTTGACCTCAGGGTACTCCATTTCTATTTTCTTACCTGATTGTTCACCAGGAGCTGCTAGAATGCCTGAAGCGGGAGGATCCTTCTAATTGAGATCGAGTCCAGTTTTCAGTGACTGAAAGTGAATGCGCTTTGGGCCATTAGGAAGCGATTGAACAGAAGCAGTCGAAATGCTTTGGATGCACATGAGGAGCTCACAGCAGTACCTGTTAAAGCAGAGACTGCTTATCCTAAGAATGACAGGTATTGATTCACTACCCATTTCTCATTTATTCCTGAGACCTTTAGCTGATTCAATCAAATCGTTACTCTTTCCTATTAACTGGGAATAGTCCTTCTATTCATTGCCTTTCCTTCTTCGTCCAGTAAGGTATGAAGCACTAGCTCAACCACACAGATTCTAGCAAAAGCTTTTCTTCCAGGGTAGTGAGAAAAGAGCGGTTAACGGAACACTGACATATTCTGATTCACGAGAACAAGTCATTGGGTTACTGACCATCAAATAGTCCCAGTGATCCCGGACAAGCAGCAGCGGCTACTGCAGCAGCAACTCCAAGAACTATGTTCATTGCTTTCCACTCTAATTGGCTTGGTTGGCTGAAGGATCAAATGGTGAAAAGTGTTCAATACTCATGACTGAAGCGTTCTACTTGGGTCTTAAGGTTTTCGGAAATTGCTTATGCCGATTCAACATTAATACATACACCAGCGCAGTACCTACAGCTAATAGACCTGTGCTCTATATGGTGCATTTCAGTCTTCTTCCTCTTTTTATCTTTCATACTGTACGATATGTTCAGGAGGCCCTCTCTATTCAATAGGTGGGCCATAGATCAGAATAGCCTAGAAAAGTCAATGGCTCTTATGTCACGCAGAAACAATCAAAGGAACAGAAGTAACTCGACCTTTGGGAGAGGAACGCCCACCTCTGATCAAGCTTAGCTCCCAAGTAGGGATTTCTTCCTAAACCTAAAGTGAGGACTTTGCCCCGTATAGGCGGATGGGTATAAAGTGGTGAAGTAGAGTAAGCGTTTTCACATATAAGGCAATGTACTCTATCTCATCCGCACGAGGAAGATCTAGTGATAGTCCGAACAATTCCTTTATCTTTTCACTTTCATTTTCCTGGAAGACTGACCAGAGCCATCCTTCACTGTTGCCCTTGTCCTTGGGCATTCTTGTTAGCCTTGTACTGGGCTCTAAAGAAGATAGGTCTTTCAGACTGACTCTTTCCCTTTCACTCCTCTTAACTAGAAGGGTGATTCAAAGAGATGGCAGTGCTCACTTCAAGGGTAAGCTTGGATAAAGATGGTATTTAGTCGGAATCTCTTATGTTAGAGGAAGCTGTTCCCAAGTCTTTGCTGTTGATGCTACATAAGCAGTATTGGTGCTTTGGGCGTTAGGAGTCAAGGCATACCTTAAGGTAGCGAGTGACTTTCAGGTGAGATGGTTCAATAGTCGATTAGATAAAGGCTGTTGCTCCTTCTCCCGAGGAGAAACTCAATGAATAGCGTAAAGTGGCTATTCATGTTCATGACTCCGCTGCTATTTCATGGAATAGGAAGAAGGGCCGCTAGTCTTTCTTTTCTGTTACAGAATCCGAAAATGGACTTCTTTCCAAAGGCTTGGCTAGCTAGAAGGGAAGGCAAGGCAGCGCTGAGGCCAGCTGCTCCGACTCTTCCTGCGACGGCAACTCATTAGATTATGAACATTCGTTCCACTCCACCTTTCTCGCTCTCATCTCTGCCTTTCATCCACATCGAGACCCCGATCTCTTTTCCCACTCAGGTCACTTCAATTCCAGGATCGACTCAATCAATGAGAACCACAGCGAAATGCTTCTGGCATGCCAAAGCAAGGTAAGCGATCGATTCTCTTTCCCAAAGTCAAATGCTACTGTACTGAGCCAAAGCTTCATGCCTTGCCAGTTAGTTGAAAAAGCGAGACCCTCTTTCAGGTCTAAGACCTAGCCTTGTGAGTAGTAGAGAAAACCATTTCTTTCACCGGGAGCGCTAGTCTAGTTAAGGTGAAGCACGTTAAGGAAAAGAAAAGTCAGTGGTTTCTTGAAAAAGTCTTTTAGTAAGAAGTGCGGAATGAAAGCGGAGGAAGATTCATAAGAGGGAGGTCAATGGGATTGGGGAGTGAAAGAACCTTTTCACCGAAAGGAGCATTCATCAGTTCGACTAAGCTCTGAACAAGAATCAGTATAGGCGCAATAAGAAAGAGAGTGAGTTGAATTAGGGCACTTCCAATTCGATTACAAATATGGTTGAGTGGCAGTTGAATGGCAAGTCTATCACCATTGGTGTATTCCCTCTCTCCCTATTGTATTGGTCCATCAGGTAGAGTGTAACTGGCCCCTATGGGAACCCCGGGACTACTTTGATTTACCCTTTAGGTGCAATGGCTTTTCTGAGAGTTAGTTGCTATCAGTTTCCCACCCTCTATCAAGGTCTCCCTTCACTCGACTCTATCTTCATCCCCCCGGTCAAAGGAATCAGACTGATTAGTGGAGGTGTGGGGAGGGAATGGGGAGAAGGCAGAATCGAATGTCCTTCCTTCTTTTGAGATAGATGTTACGGAGCCCTTTCCCAGAGAATCTTTAAGGGCCCGGAAAATCTCACGTTTAGGGAATCAGATGAGGAATCACCAATAGACGTACCTGAAGACGCAGTCTAACGCTCTAGAAAGCCCTTACGGCTTGTTCGATCAGATTGGGAGTTCAGACCATGAGAAATCCACTCCTTTTTACTCACAAGGGAATGGCCAAGCTGAGTCCACCAATAGGGATCCGCTCGGGAAGAGGAAGGAATTTGAGTAAAGAGGTTATTATTATTAGGATCCTAGCCTAGCTAAACGCAACGGAAAGGAAAAGAGCTCAACGAAAAGCAAAGATCTCTCGGGCAAGTGCTCTATCAAAGACGGATTCCCTGGAAGAACAGCAGGATTCGGGGTCAGCTCTCTCATCATAAAGAAGTGAAAATGAAGACTCGGACTCGGCTACCGGCAGCCAATGGGATAGCACCGGATCGGAGGGAAAATCGTGTTGTAACCGAAGTAGACTACCGAACGGGTGTGGGGATCGCCAAAGGTTCCATTTCGGATTCCTCTCCAACGGTTAACTAAAGGGATTCGATTCTCTTTTACGCTAGGTGAGACCGAGAACTCGATTTCGGGTGAAGCCTTAGTTACCCGCAGGTCATAAGCTGGTAACCAGTGGAAGAGCAAGAACTGAAGGCTTCGCTTTCCGGGCTAACCTCAGATTATAGGTCAATAAGTGAGACAGAGGTTACTGCGGAAGGCGAGAAAGCTAGTCAAAAAGAAGTCCATTCAATTCTGCATTCCTTTACTTGGAAGACTAAACCCGCGCCTTACCTAGGGCTAAAAGTAAGGACTTCACTTCACATCCGAGCAAAGACTGGAACCAGTCAAGCGGAAAGTTAACTTGACTCTTCCTTCCCATTCCCCACAGGCTTCCGGGAGTGCCGGCTCTGTACTCTGTTCGGACCATAAGACTTGCAACACTGACTTACCGAAAAGAAAGACTGCTTTCCGACTTCTGCCTCTACTAGTATAGTAAAGGGGCTTTAGCCTTACAACAAGCGTGACTAAAAGGCTTGTTTGATCTATGATACGCTTGAACTGAACTATCAGTCCTAGAAAGAACCCGCTTACCGTGACGGAAGAAAGACGGAAAAGCGACTCTCTAAGCCAAGCTTCCCCTTTATCCCAAGTGCACTGACTAGCTGACCTACCTTCTGTCTCTGTATTTCCCTAAGCCAACTTATACAAAAAAGAATGAAGCAAGGAGTTCAGAAACTTAGTACATACTTGTGCTAAGGTAAGTCAATTCTTTCTTTTAGGAAGGCTACCACGTGCCATTGATTTATATGAATTAGCTGTTGCCGTTGGCGCTCTTCTCTTTTCTGAAGCAACGGAGGAAGGAAGTCACTCTAGTGTTAAGTGGAGGTATGAAATCATAAGTCACACAAGAATTGCTCAAGGTTGGGGGGGGCTGCTAGAAGGGCTCCTGCCCATGTCTAATTATTAGATGAAGACGAAGAGCTGGTGCTCTAACCTGATGTCGGAATAGCAGCTGTTAATGGAATGTGGGATAAAGGAGAAATTGTCCAAAGCCTTTCTTCCAGAAGATATCCCACGCAAGGAAGAAATCCCCTTAAGAGAAATGGGAAAAACCGATGCTATTTCATCTGGCTTGATAACAGCCAATTCCACTAAAAAAAAGGAAGGGGATTAGATTGTTCTAACCGCCTGTGTTACGCGAATATCTCATTTTTGGGGGGTACCCGAAACGCGTCCTCAGTCAGATGCCACTTTTCGGGAATAAAGAAAGCGATAGCCGAGAGAGTCGATGTATCTTCCCTCGTTGTAAGATTACTTAAGGAACGGCTTCCTTCAATCCATTCGATAGCCTCTTGTCTTCTTACCTTAGGAAAGCGAAAGACATAGGCTTGAAAGAAAGAAAAGTGAAGAGATTTCCAGCCAATGAAAATGGCTATCCATATAGTTCCATGGCAGTCTTAAATACAGCAGAGTCAGAGGCAAAAGGATTTGACGCAAGTTGAAGCTAAGGATCGACAGAAAGCTAGGTGTGCTTCTCCCTTCTTATCCTAAGGAACTAAGGAGTTAACGAGATCTCGCTTAAGGAGATATATAGCCAAGCGATTCACCACGCCAATAGGTGGGTTTGAGGATAGTAAGTAAGATATTCACATAGAAGGCACCGCTGGAACTTGTGCATGCTTATACTAGGGAAAGAGCTATCTGGGCCAAATCAACAGGGATGGGATGGCACTCGCCAAAGCATTCCTTCTATTTTTGGATTCGACGTGATAATTTGAATCTATTGCCTTCATTCTTTAAAGTGAAAAGGCTGAAATGAAAGAAAAGAGCTCTTTCGCTGGATTGAAGAACTTGACTTATTGTTCTTGTTCTGCAATAGATCTTTCATCAAATGGAATTGGTAGGTTCATTCTGTCAGCCGAGGAGGCGGGAACCTAGTCAAACAAAAGAATCAGTTACTGGACGGCTACGCTTCTCAGGCCCCCGAGAAATACTTTTTGTTTTGAATCACCGGGTCCAACCAAGAAAGACATGGGAATTTTTGGGCATTGCTTGGGAGCGTGCTTCTTGCGCTACCGATTCTTACTGATTCTCTTTCTATTATGCAGTCTTTGTTCTGTGATCTAGGTTTCCGGGCATCTATGCGACATCAACCAGTACCACAGCTGCGGGACTGTTTGCTTGTCTAATTCAACAGAAGAAACAGCTGGGATAGCTAGCTTGCCTGCATCTTCCTTCTTTCTTATGTCCTATAATCAATTTATATAGCAGGTTAAGGTGCAGTATGTCTTCTTTCACATGAATAAACCAGTACCTCGATAGAGTCAAAAGCCTCGGCTACGGATTCGACATCTTTCTTTCTGGTCGACCTCTTTCAAGTTCTTGATAGTAAAGCGCCAGCCGCATGCTTGATTGTCTTTCCTGTTGTCGGAATAAGCGCTCTTTTAGCCTTACTCTTTTCTTTTATTTAGCATCCCGCCACTCCTGAGGCTATCTCCGACTAGACAGGCAAGCAGACTAACTTCATCCCTACATCCTTATCGGGACTTTCCTTTTTTATTGTTAAGAGTGCTATCGATCCCTCATTCCATTCTTCTTTCTCGGATAGGAAGGACTCAGCGAAGGGATGCGCCTTATCTGGTTTTAGGGAGCAGTGGTTTTTCGTACAGATTCGGCCTAAGAGCGGTGATTACGGGAGAATGTTTTTGTTCAAAACAAGAAAATTCATCACAGGAGAAAAAAAGACAGCGTAGACGATAGATTTTTCGGATAAAGAGTAGGAACGGAAACGGAGACATTAGACGCCAGCTTAGACCTTGGTAAGCGTTTCTTCTTCGAAACATCAGCAGATATGGAAAAAACCTATTTTTATAGGACGATTTGTCCAAAACAGACCTTGCGACCGCTTCTAAGCGACGTTTAATATCATATCAATAAAGCAGAAGTTTGGCAGCCTCAATAGCGGAACGGATGACGGAGACACTCGAATCAGACGCAGTGGCAATCTATTAATTCAATTCGGAAGAGACCCCCTCGGACACACGAGAGCGAGATTGCGCTCAGGTGCGCCTACAGTCTTATAGATGATGGTTCCTTTACCCGCACGAGGGACAGGCAGAACTAAGAAAGAAGTACCCCCTAGAAGGGCGAAGTAACCAGGTTTTGGATAAATCCTGCCTGCCCGTTTTGAAGAAAGCTTCTTCTATGTAACAAAGTCGCTTGTGGCCACCAGTCTTGACCACAAATCTAGCCCGAACTGAGGACCTTGGAGCCCGAGCGGGATGGTCCCGTCTTCGTTATTGACTTCATGAAAAAAAGTGTACACCGTCGCGTCGTGAACATTTCCCGTACACAACATAAGACCGCCCGATCTACTACTCCGGAATTGAAGCATATACGGCGGGGAGAGGGAACAACCTTAGGAACTGCTCATTTGAGAGAGATTTAGACAATTCTCTTCACTCACGAATGGGGTTGCCAGCGCGACTTTCCACAGATTATATACTCTCGCGGCTCTCCCTAGGCCTCACCGGACTTGTTGATTCCAATTTCCAGAAGGTTAGGAGACTGTCTCTTTGGCTTCTCTTACAAAGCCGATTCTGGAGTAGCCTTACTGGCCTAGCTGATTGGATGTCCTTCATCTACTGTATGTAGAGTCGCTTGTACGTTCATATGTGAATCAGACGGTAAGGTCAATTAAGGATAGGATAAGACGGATGTATGCCTCTCAACCGGGCCACGTTGCATATTCTAGTACAAAGTATGCAGTAGATTGGCAATTCCGCTGAGATGATAGAATCAAGGACAAGCTTTTCTATCTGCGGTTTCTGGTGGTACGTACTGGATTCCATCTAGGATAGCCTCCACATAGCATTCACTGAAAAAAGGCAAAAATGCTTCCACGGTTGCCGGCACGATTGAAAGAAAAAGATTTCTTAAGCTGTAATGTAACTTGCCTTACTGCCTGAGTGGAAAGGATTGCACAGAACACTCTACAATCTGTAGTGAGGAAAATGGTAAGAGCTAGGAACTGAAACTGAACTTGTCATATTATTTGTTTTCAGGCAAAATACCACATCAGTCAGACCGCCTCTTGCCGCTATGAAGAATCCGAAGCCGCAGTATAAGTAAGTTTGCACTTTCAAGTAGTCGTTTTTTTGGTGCTAGACCAAAAACAAAAGCAAACAGAATGAATTGGGGACGCCCTTTTCGAATTCAAATAAATTCCACGATTCCATCCTTGTATAAGCGCATTATCAGGTTCATACGGAATGCCTAACTTAGTGAATGAGCCCAGCTTGCACTTTCATTTCAGTCAAATTTAGTAAGCCCTAGAAATAATCAATTTTATTTGACCGAAGATAATTGCGTTTTTTCAATAGAGACTTGAATCGCAAACTGAATGATGGGGCATAGGTAGACTAGCAGACAGCAAAAGGGATTACCGAGTCGAATGATGAGATGTACCGTCCTTAAGAAATGCTTACGGGTGGAAACCTAGGACGGCTTAGACCACTGGAAGGCTTACAACAAAGAGGATATTAGGAAGATAATAGAAGACTGGGTCTATCTGCTGTATTGGGGACGATGGTAGAATAGGGCTTTGGCTTTGGTTCAGTAACTTGAACATTTGATCCTTCCGAAGAAACATACCTAACGGGAAATCGTAGCTAGCGTAATCCTATCCGTCACTAGCAAGAAAAGAAGTTACTTCTCTTTACCGGAGTTTTTAGTATTTCAAAATATCTATGATATTCAAAAAAAATCAATAGTGTAACAATATCATATGAAGGGTTTAAAAACGAGAAATAGACTGAAAGGTTTGAGCTCGACCAGAAGACTGAGAACAATACGACTTACTTTAGCAATGACAGAGACCGTTACATCTACGTCTCAGCTATGGAAGTTCCACTCGGCATAGCCAGGATGGAGCTACTGGAATTGGTATGCCCTGGATAATTACTAAGCCACTACTCTCCCCATCCGAGAGGAGCAGCAAGAGCTAGCATAGAATTACCAGCTAGCACAGATAATCCGTCCTAAGACTGCTCCAGACCCCGAAAGCCTAGAAGTAAGCAAGAACTCTTAACGATGCAAGGAATAGCTATCGTTTCGTGTCCAAGTCCAAGCACGGGCTGAGACTGACCAACTGAGATGGATAGGCTGGGTCAGCTAGTATTGAATAAGAAGAAGCTTTTTCTTATTCCCCCGCTACTTGCCGCTTCGAGTGCTTTCTCGGAATAGAGCAGCTCTGACTAGATAACTTGACTAGAGGAGAGTAGTCTTCCTAGGCAATGATCTCGTAACTGCACTAAATGGATGAATGCCCGGGAGTGTGAAGTGGGACATAGCAAGTAGTTTCCGTGGAAGTGGAAACAGCAGCGAAACCAAAACAAAAAAGAAATGAAGTCTAAAAAAGAATGCTCTTCCGTTATGGAGTGTTGTTTATTTACTACGAGATGTTGAGGACTACTCCGGCTCCTTTGTGAGCTCGATAGTAGGCAATCTTTTATATATTGTATCTATGTTCTATGTTCTCCTTCTTGGCGAAGAGGGAGAAGAGATGACTAGACTAGTCAATTCAGCTATTACGTTCGCAAGGGGCAAACGTTGAGGCCTGATCCGTTGTCAATTAAGACCAAAGGGACCTTTCATTGCATAGGACAGGGATGTTGAGAGGCCAGACATGATTGCGCCCTTCGACGGAAAGTTTTTCAACCCCTGACGTCACTTGTGTTTTGCAACATCTTCGGTAAGTTCTGTGCGGGTCGTAGAATCCGAAACTATGATCAATATCCTAGGTTCCGCATCTGAGTCAGCACAGCGAATGCCCATAGACTACATGGGAGACCCAACTCGATATAGTTAGCTCGCATTTGCTAATCTTCCCTAGAAAAGGAATTTTTAGAGGAACTTACTAATATATAAGGCAAAGTAATTCCTCTGCAAGGCGAGAGGATTACGTAGCTCTTTCAGGTGAACTTCTTTCAGACAGAGAGTAGGTGACAGGCAAACACAGGCTTGAGCTGAGTGAATCCATACTTTCTTCCCTAGCGGTTATGATGGAGATTCAGTTTCACAGCTTCTCTTCGATCGAATCTAGCGCCTATTTTCTCTCTTCGAGTAGTCAAGTCCCTATCCTGTGAAGAACAGAACAGGTAGCTACGTGACTCAGGCGACAGAGCAACCTTAGCATACCAGTGAACTAAACGCAGCCACTCTGTATTCAAAGGAAATGCGGAAGCCTCAATGTGGTGAAAAAGTCTTGCTGAAAAGCCCTTGCTTCTTCCTTTCTCTTATCTACATACGCTATTGATTGAGTAGCCAAAGAGTAGAGAATCTCAATTTCATGAGAAAAGCCAATGGAAAAAGAGTTCAAACTCAGAATCAGATGGCAAGTAGGAAAGAAGTCTTTTCATACCCAAAACTGTAATTCTACAGCTTATCCTTATTCAGATTCAGATGTATCCATAATATGAAAAGACTCTAGCTGAGGCATTGAAAGTAAATGGGCATCCTAATATGTATGTTATAGAGTCTTAAGGTCCTTCGCCCCTGTCCTGGGGTAATTTCTAGTATCAGTTCAATGCTATATTGAAGTTCAAATCCCAGGGTAAGCTAGCAATCCATCCCGGGGGAAACCCCTAATGGTAACATCTCTCTCCGGCTATTCTTTTTCGAATGTAGCAGCGGGCAAGCACTCCTCTATAAGGCCTTTCTTTTCACCCTTTAGCTATGAAATGACGTAAATGAGTATGGTAGTTGGTCCCTTAATCTGGCATTCAGCCAGATCCCGGGTAAACCCTATGCATTGTTTGAAGTGAAAAGCCTACCACATTCTGGACTCCGTCTTTATTCAACTAAACAAACTCCTTGACTTTCACCTTAGATAGAGGGGGAGGGCAAAACTATGAAATCCAATTGCTTTCTATAAGGAACTAGACCAAGCTCCACTGCAATGCTTACGTTACGAGCTGCCCACCTCACAAAAGTGCTTTGCTCGATCTTATGTTAGTGCCAGTGGCAGCGGCTGATGTTAATGTAGCGATTCTCTTTCGACTTCGAGTAAAGTAGCTAAGGTTTTGAATACATGGCATAGCCAAAAGCACCAAAGCGCAGGTAAGGTTCTTTCGTTAATTTCCTCAGGAGAGCGGGGAATCGCCCTTTAGAATAGGCAGAGGGGACGAGACTACTGGTTCAACCAATCAATCTCTGAATTGCAGGTGCAGGCTAGGGGGGAACATTCCTATTAGAAAGGACAGGAGTGGAACTGTGAAAGAAAATCTCTATCATCACTTCTATCGCGCCGGAGTCCGATCACCCTACATCATATAGATGTACGATCGACGGGACTGACGGCAGCGATCAACGATGTTAGGCGAGCTCATAAGCCAGAAAGAAAGAGACGAGCGCTTTGACTTCCTTTCTTAATCGACTGTAACCGGTTAGTCAGTTCACTAAAGCATTAAAGGAAGCCTAAGATGAATACGCATACAAGGCCGCTCTCTCTTCAATACGTGAAATAGATACACACCAACTGGTACTGTAAGCATTTATTGGGCACGTGGGAACATTAGCGCTCGGCTTGAATATCGCACTTAGGTTTCCTCAGACCAATGCTACTCCAAATAAGAAATTCCCCAGCCACTTCATCCTGCTTTTGTACGGTCCTTCCTTTTGAGCGTATCGTGTTTTGCCTTCATGTGGAGAGTAAGCCAGTCCTTGTTTGTCGGTGAGGAGCGAAAGAGTGCATAGCGAACGCCCTAGTGAACCTTTTGATCCTTCCGTCCTGTCCCGCCCTTCCCTTTCGAATCTCTTTCAAGCAATCCCATTCCCATTTTTTTAGGGATTTTGGGAAGTGAGTGAGATAGTAATTGTAGCGAGTCTATGAGCAATCCAGACATACGCTCCCCATAAAGCGATTCAGCTCCTGCGCCAATTAATTTACCACCTTCTATCATAAATCGAATCGGATAGTGACTCCTTTATGGAACTGAAACTGAGATTCAAGGCTTGACTAAGGGGCCAACTTTCCGCTTTCATTCTCTTTTTTCTCTTTCTGGGAGTGCAGGGAACAGTACTTCCACTAGTTCCTTTGAGTTCTGTCCACGGTTGTTGTTGTTTTCCTCCTCTTCCTATTGAAGCACCCAGAAACACCACTCGGCTAAAGAAGATATTCCCCTGTGCGGAATCAATTTGATCAGAGAATAGGAAAAGAGCCTATCTGTATCACTAAAAAAAGAACGTTTGCACAAGACGTTTTCTTTTTACAATGGGTTTTGCTCCTATCCGACTCGTTCTCTCATAAGCCTCACCCCCATATACCTTATCTTCCTTAGTGATCTTTCTATCCGGGTTGCTTGCTCTGGGGGCAGCTATCACGCTTAGGCTGGTTGGAAGCAGGAATGCCGGAAGCGGTAAGGCAGCTAGTGGATGGAGTTTCGTCAGCGCGATAGAGTGGACGTAGCATTGAGGAGTGCGCGGGTGGAGGGAGAATGCCCCATTTCCTTGTCTCTCAAACCTATAAGGCCAATAGACGGAATTCGTCTTAGTGCCTTAGGGTATTTTAGATTCGATTCAAAGCAAAGGAAACTTCCTAAGGAAAAAGGGCCAGCAACCAGTAAATCACGCTATCCTTACCTTCAGTGGATAATCTTTCTACCTTGGTATTGCCCTTCCATTTTGAGGTCCCAGCCAGCCAAGCCAGGAGAAAGAAAGTGATTTTATGCATCTTTATAGTCTTTTCTTTTGCTCATCCGGGAGAAAGCGTACAGCTGATGAACTAGACTCTATTTAGTGCTACTACTGTCATTGGATGTGTCTTTCCATCTATTGGGAGTGCCTTTAGAGCCATTGGAAGATGCAGCAAGTGAGTTTGAAAGCAGTCTTGCCCATGTGAATGCTCTTTTTGAATAGTTAGAAGGGTTAGAGTGCTATGCGTTAACCCATTCCTTCCTAAGAAAAGAAGCTAACGATCTCAAAGTCCAAAGCAAAGGAGTATACCGATCATAAGAATTAACAGGCGAGCTACTTTTTAGAATTCTCTAATTAACTAAGCTCTTTCCTTAGATGGAGTTCCCCCTATGACAGAAATGCTTGCCCCTGAATGTGGATCTATTTCCTTGGGATTGGAGTCTTTTTTCTTTGCCTTTAACAGTTTCATAATATGATCTTTCCTATTTTTCAAGCGAGCTAGTGAAGTACCTCTTAGCTTAGGAAAGCGGGTTATAGCAAGCCAGTTTAAAAGCGGGCTCTAGGACAGTTTGAAAGTTTCCCAAGATAGGGAGATATTGGTTCGAATCCAATTCGTGAGAAGAATCCAAGCAGAGACAACTCAAGCTTGGGCCTGCCTTTCTAACTCTAGAATGTTTACCAAGTGCCCCATCTTGACCTGCGGCTAGCATCTCAAGGTCCATGCACATCCGAATGAGTTGAACATAGTGAAACGAATCCCTCAGTACTACGGAGAAGCCAGATCCTTTGGGAATTTGTTTGTCGGCAACCCCACTTGCCCCAAAAAAAGCGGATTCTTAAGATTTGGAACTCCTAGTACGCCCGCCATAGCATCTTGGAAAGAACAATAGCACTGTCGAAGTTTCCTAACATCCGAAGCCAGAGCAGCTTATGACTTTGAAGCAGTAGGACTTGCTTCAGACTAGCTGCCAAGCCTGGCCTTAGTTAGCTCTTTCGGTAGCCTTTTGAAGCTTTCTCGCTTCCTCCTAAAGGGGAACACCAGCAAAGGGCACTAATAACAGCAAGAGCTAATACCCTTTCTCCCCTATCTCAACAAGCTTCTGCCTTCAGACGGGATGCTCTAGTTGCTGCTGGCTGTCGACGAGGAAGAGTCAACTAACGATGCCAGCTTCTGAAAAATGTTTCTTTTTCTAAATATTTCTTCCAAGGCCAGTTCTTCAAGTTCTGGAGTTGCATTGCATTAATGAATGCGGCTGGAAATACCTACACCTAATAATAAGGTAAGCTTGGGTTCCTTTCCTTAGGATATGCGGTCTCGCTATTCTTTGTTTGCATTCAAAGGTCTTGTGCCTGCGCTATCGAGTCACGTGCCTAACTTCCAAGTAGAGCTAGTTGGAGCGAAGCTCACACACACCGGCCGATATCACATTCACTTGCTTGCCGCCCGGCTCCATAGTAACAAAGTGGAAAGTAGGCCCGCCCACACGGAAGGCTAACTCGCTTTTTTTCTCTGTCCTCTCGAGTCAGTTTATCGCTTCTCGCTGAAAAGCTCAACGTGCTCGTATCTAGGTCGGGGCTAATGAAACTGTATAAGCAAGGCTCGGGATATGGATTTCACCTTATGGGGAACAGCAACAGGCAACCAATACTTTTGAAGTGCGTTCAGGCTCACTTTCATCAACAACTGAAAGAGTCATCTTCCATCCTTACAGTTACTAGAACCGCTAATAGAATCGATCCATGGGATTGAGTTTAGAAGTAACTAAAGGGTTAAGCTAGAAAGTCTAGTGGGGCATGGTTTATAAGGTAGGTTACCCGCTCGTAAGAGGCAGTCTCACTTTGTTAGACGAAAGCTTGCTCATCAGAAGGATAAGCAAGGTTTTATGAATTATCCCCTTATAAGATAAAGCTAAGCGATAATGGTTGAAGGTTTGGTCTTCAGTCCGCCATTCCAAGGTAAATGCCTGGCTAGCGTGGTAACGAGACTGAGGAAGATGCCTAGCTAGTTTTGAACTAGAGCAGGGAAGTGAAGCCCAAAGAGCTCGTTGCTACACGATCAGTCAAGCTAAGCTAAGAGAGAAAAGCGGCAGTCCTTCCAATCAAGCAAGCGACCAACCAATTCCAACGATTGCAGTGACAGCCATCAAAGCAAGAAGTATAGGCTTGCAGCTACTAAATGAGTTTCACTATTTGAAACGAATCCCTATTCTTTTCTTTGGAGCGAAGCTGAGGTACACCAAGAAAATAAAGGAGCGCGCCCTCACCAATGTCAAAATAGAGAAGCAGAGGTTGGCTTTTAGGGTTTCACTAACTAGCGCCTTAAGGATAGTCCGAAGCTTTTAGCGCTTGGTGCCAGCGGCGAATAAATGGGTCGCAACGGTTTCATATGCATGAATGTGAATCAAGAGAAGAGAGTGACTTTACCGGTTTCCTAAACTAGCCATTGGTCTACGATGAGCTCTTTACTTTCACTACTTAGGAAAGAGAATGTATAAGGGTTGTTGACCAGAGGACGGAATCCAATCTTCGCAGAGTGAACACTCCTCCATCGAATGAGATAAAGCTCAATGGCAATCACAACTAGATCTGGGACCCCTTCTCCCTCGGGCTAAAGCCCTGATATATACCCGATCTTATGGTGTGCTAAAGAGTGGGCCTAGTATCCCAGGGATTGATTAAACAGGTAAAGGTAAACGCTTACGCCCCTCGACTTGTGCTGGTATTAGGCTACTGAAGCTGCTTTTGT
>JAYKKH010000087.1:57500-82500 GCA_036507275.1 Sicyos edulis | reverse complement strand
CCCATTTTCTCTCTTTTATGGAATCGTTGATACATATGTTACGATGCCCTCGGATGAGGGAGGATATGAACAAGCCGCTAGCATCACTAGAGTAACAGGTTTTCGAGCAAGGTCACCCACTAGGCATCTCGCTCGGAAAGAATTGCCCAACTCCATTGGTCTCTGGGAGGAACAGAGAACAACCTGACTTCAACCTCCCGCCTACCTATGCCAACATAAAGAATAAGTGGGAGTTTCTTTTGATGAGACTAAATGGTCTCAGCCTTCAATGCTAATGATTGATCAAGTCGGATAATGGCCTAAAGTTAGACCACGAATGAGTCCGCTTCCCCTCATTGATTGGGCGATCTCGCTATCATTGAATCAGTCATTCATGCGATGATGCAATTGAATTAGCGATTGCTGCTACTCGGTCTTGATCTGCTACGGGGGAAACTTTACATGGGACTGGTAATTCAAAACCTTATGCTAGCTCTGCTTCCGCAGAACAAACTTCGAATCCTTTGTCCGGGTTCGGCCGGAACTAGTGCTGTTCGACCTTTCCAATATCAGTGGTCCTTAGGCCTACCTAAGCCTTACTCGGCGGGGTGTTCCCCTGCCCGCAGGCCCTCGTGCTGACTGTCGGCCCCGGGTCAAAGGCATCTCGAACGAAGCTGCTCCGCATATGCGATCATCACACCTCCATGTACCTACAGATGAGGGCGTAAACGCCTACCGTACAATCATGCGGGAAGTGCGCACACCAGATTCTCAGTAGCGTACGCCCCCTGGATATACATCCATTGAAACGTTTATTGTCTGACAATCGCAAGCGCAACGCCCCATGCAACTCCCTACTTGGTCGATCGATGCGCACAGAAGGAGAGCTTGTCCATCCGGAAAACACGTATGTTAAGTCGGTAAATCGATCATTCGCCGGGCCGTATTAGCAAGCGTGACGTGCCGGACTGACCCATAACTAGTTTCGTTTCTTTCCCGGCAACAGAACATGCACAATACCAGTGGTTTCAGTAGCACGGGAAAAAAAAGATTTGATTGATGTCGGTTGAAGAATCTGTTGATCTACCGGCAGCGAAGGAAAGGAGGGAACAGGAGTTTCACTTTTGGATGGACAGGAAAGACGGGAGCAAGGCTAGGACCAGAGCCCATGGATTGGGTTTACGGGCTTTCTCATCCCCCAGTCCCCGGGACCAACTAACATCATGAGCAGGTATAGAGGCATTTGAACCATAGCTTCCAGCAGTTCGATACCTAGTGGGAATTCGATAGCTGACGTGGGTGAACCATAACTCGTTGATCCTGCGGGAATCCGAAGGCATAGCCGGATCAAACCAAGCACCATAAGAAGCAGAGGTTCGGGCTCGCTCAGGTATAAATAGCAGCCAGTTAGTTGAACCAATGTCAGTTGACCTTTGAAAGCAAGTGCATTTGAACTTGTTTACCTAGCATAAGCGGAATCGTAGCAAGCTCCATCACTGCTGCCTGATGAAGGAACATCGTGAGTAGGGTCCCAGAACCCCGGGTTAGCTGCCGCTGATCGAACAGGATATGGAACGAATTCTCTTACCGGGTCTCTTTGGGTGAGACTCCGTCCACGGGCTTGATTCACCGATAGGAAGGAAATCGAAAAGTGAATGGTTATCCATCCGGCTCGAGGCTAGGTCTTACTCATACTTAGTAGAACCCTAGCTCTCTATTTCATAGAAAAATCTGGTCACTGGTATAGATGATGGACCTGCTTTCCTCCCTTATCACACTGAAAGGCACCTCTATCTCTTCCCTCTGTCCTCCGGTTTTCAAAAACCCGAAAGTCATTTCACTCGGCATTTCTTCTTCTTCAATTGACATTGCCTTGAAGAGCCTAATTGTTGATACCGAGCGAGACAGCTCTTTAATAATTTGGAACATGGAAGATTTGACTAAATTGACTTAGACCTCATGGTTGATATCGCTACCTTTCGTCTCTTATCTCTTTATCTTCTCTTCTCTACTTCAAGTCCCTTGACCTCCATTTTGAGGGATTATGACCTGCAACTGCCACACCAACAATCATAGGCTATTGGCTGAGCCTAAACAAGACAAGATGCATTGCCTCTGTCTTCATGCAAAACACGTCTACCACGCTGTGAGCAAGCATGAGGGGATCACCTTTGATGATCATCTTCTTAGAAAACGATTGGGTAAGTGATAAGTACCCCCTAAGAAAAAGAAATCCTTAAAATACTGATAGATGCTCATCAACACACAGATGGCAGGCTAACTACATACGTTGTCCACCCCACCTTGTCGTACCTGTGTTTCGCCAAGCTCGCGGGCGGCAAAGGACTCAACCAGCGAGCTACAGGAGCAAGCCAAGTGAAAGGAATAGCTGCTGGTTATAGAACAAATGGGTTTGATAATGGAGCAAGCAACGGGTCTAAGCCACAGGAGCTGAACGAGCCGCAGGAAAGATCTTGTTGTTATAGCTGTTGCTCGCTTGGCTGACGCTCGTCTTTCTCTTTCGAGCCGGATGGGTAACCATTCCTTCTAACCTCCCCCCTTGCGCTCCCGAACTGATCGAGTCCCCCTTAACTTAGCTTATAAGTTAGAGGATGGGATGTAACTGAAGCGAGCGAGCCATATACTTTCGCGGGTCGAGTACCTATTTTGGAAGTGTTTCGTGAATAGGAACGGTGGGAAGGCCCGCCGTTTTCGTACGTGAATCCGAGTCTTTTTTTTAGAAAAAAAAGTCTCTCTTTACGAAGAGAAAGGAAAGGACTTCCGGCGGCTCCTTCTGTCGCCGAAACAGAAAGGATCCCTTCCCCTTTTTTGAAAGAGAGGTCGAAAGCGCGAGCTAAAAAGAATGAGGAAAGCTCACGCTTCGAGATAAGGAATAGCCGACCTTATCGAAACGAAGGGCGACTCGGTTGTTTCGCAAGCCGACCGAGCGAGTGTGGTACAACTCACCGGTCACAGATTGGAGCTATCTATCAGATGCTTAACACAAGCAATCCAAACTTTGATTAAACAAAAGACATGCTTCCGGACTCAAAGTAAAGTGAAGGGCCCACTTCCCAACAAGCAACGGCCGAGCGCGCTAGCGCAAAGCCGTTGCGCGTTAGCAACGCGCATCCGTTTTCTTGCTCCTTTCACAAGGTTTGGGAAAGTGGCTTGAAACTCAAAGGCCGGAAGCTTCGCTTCTTGACTTATTACTGAACCTTGTAATATATAGAGTATACAAGAGTGAATAGGGCTTAGCTGAGCTGATTGACTGATTGATTCTGTACCTTCTTTCTTCACCTCGTGATAGAATAGAATAGAATAGAAGAGTGAATGGGAAATCCCCTTTCTCTTGACTTCTTTCTTCACCTCTACAACTCTGTCTCGCATATTTCACCTTATTTATTCACCGAGTAATAGAATAACAAGGTAAACATTGAACTCTTCCGCCGGCGCTGTCTTCGCTCCGGAACCTGATTTATGAAACCCTATCGTTCCTTCCCCTCTCCCTATGGGTCTTGTTGAATATTTCATCCTCTATTCTACAACTAGGGAAATAGAGAAACGAAACCGTCGAGCATATTCTTGAACAAGGGAAACTCTTGCTGAGCTTCTTTCTCCTTCTTGTCTTGAACTCGGGAAAGCGCATAGGAAATCCTTCGTTTTACAGTCGAGCTGAAATAACTCTATCTAAAGTCACCATTACGTGGGAAGAGAAGATAGTTGGATAACTCAGGGAAAGCCTTTTCTACTCTTTCAATAGGCTTAGCTTCTTTATTCCCCTCGAAACTCTTTCAATAGGCTTAGCTTCGCTTCTTTCTTCACCTCGTAAACTCGGTAAAGCTGCTTCTATCCTCTACCATATTCACTCTTTCACTCCTTTCACAAGGGAAATCCGCTTGCTGCGCTGCGCTCCTAAACTCTTTGCTTCGCTTCGTAAACATACAGCTCTTTTACAGTCGGAAGAAAGCTCCGAACCTTTACAACTCGGGATAGAAAATACATACTCTCTTGCTCTTTCGGGGCGGGTTCTTTAGTTGACCTAAGTCATAGTGATGAAGGGCTCTTACTCCGCCAATGGTGACCGGCTTGTCGGGTGAAGGCACTTTGGGAAACCTTCAAACTAGGCCTTTACTTTAGTGGCTTAGACGAAAAAAAGGGGGCCAGGATTAAGAGTGATAACAATAACGAAGAAATGAAAGAAAATACCTAGCTTTAAGACTGACGACATCCACCTTGAAAGACAAAAAGAGAACCAGAGAAGAGAGGGCGTATGAAAACTACCAAGACTGACGATTCGCAGAAAGGCTGGGCAGTGAAAACTCCCTAACCTAACTAAGAGTTCCGTGTCACCCCGTATCCTTCTGAGTCTAGCTGAGAGCTTGACCCCCTGGTTACTGGGATATCTCCCACTAACCCGGATACTTATCTTCAAGTTCCTAAACCTGATTCTTTGCTTGATTCTTATTCGGCTGCAGCTGTTAACCCCCGAAACCTCTTAGTCTGACTTCCCTTCCTCTACGAGCTATATAAATATTCCTCGTGACGAAAGATCCTGGCCAACCCCTCCGTCAGTTGCCGTTGTTTCATCTGCACCCGGGACTTCTGAATCGGTCCCTGAACCAAGAGCCCACACTTCTTTTGTTCATCGCACTCGCCTTGCTCATTGCAAGGGGAGATCCTTTCCTGTCTCCATCGGCTTGTCCCGTCGGTAGGAAACAGATTATTAATGAATATCGGTTCAGCAATGCCTCGATGGTGAATCAATTCCACTCTTTCTCGCAAGCTTTCCGGTCTTGAATTCAGGGTAGTTAGCTTCACGTAAGCGTAGGTGCTATACTGGCCAACTGTGGCAAGGTGATCAATTATTGATGAGCCTTTAAGCGAGCACCAGATAGATGCCCCCCTAAGACTAGGTAGCCAGACTTTCTCCCTGGATCGGGGATAGATTGCTGATTTTGCGTTGCCTCCACCGAGGTGTCATGGGGTTTAGGTATTCTTACATTCTATCTTTCCGAATAGTAACTTAACAGCCAATTTTCATACCTTCACGTAATTTGAAGGTGGCTATAGACTTCTTAGCATGAGTAACATAAGGTTTCTGACCTATAGTAGCTGTCATATCATTAATAGCAATGGCACCGATCCTGATCGATAAAGAATCCACCAATTAGCCAATAAGTTAGGGACATTCCCGCATGCTCAGGGAGCGTGTCAGCGTGCTGATCGACGTGAATCAAAGTGAGAAGCTGCCATCCGGAGGTACTAAATCAATCAGCGAGCTCAGTATGCAGAAGAGGCAAAGACATGGGACCAAGCCGAATCAAGGAGCGAAGGAAAGAAGTAACGTGAATCGAAGAAAAACTAGGATTATGTTAGAAGGAGCTAAATCAATAGGTGCCGGAGCAGCTACAATTGCTTCAAGCGGGTGCTGCAGTCGGTATTGGAAACGTTTTCAGTTCTTTGATTCATTCTGTGGCGCGAAATCCATCATTGGCGAAACAATTATTTGGTTATGCCATTTTGGGCTTTGCTCTAACCGAAGCTATTGCATCCTTTGCCCTAATGATGGCATTTCAAATCCTGTCTCGTATAGACTATGACTTTCTGATTGTTCAACCTAAGGATATAGTCATTGAGCTCATAAAGGAGGTCGCAGATAAAACCCTGAGTTCAGTGCCGGGTTTCATAAGTACTCTCGGTTAATCATATCATTCTCCAGACGGGATGGGGTGTAGGCACGTTTATTGGAGCAGTTGGGAAGCCTATTTCTTTCTTTTTTCAATCGTTAGAAATTGGTCAGCCATGTTCCCTACGTACCCTCTCGTTATTCCCATGATTCCCTGTTGCACCTATTCTCCGCAACCGTAGGTTCAGATCTATCTCGGGTACGGTCACTGCACTCCAATCGTTGTATCTCCAATCTCTGCCTCGGTTGGTGCGCCTATGGTTCTTAAGGTTGTTGATGCCAAGAAAGAGAAAGAAAATAATAAGTAAACTCCTCTAGTTGCGAAGGGTACTGCTTACTACAGATTCGAGTGAAATGGCTGGTGGTAATGATGCGTGGTAAGGTCGCTGCTAACGAATGGTGGGTGCGTGGAGAATGCTATGGATTAGAGCTCCCTCTCGGTACTCCTCTCAAACTTTTCCCATTCCCCGCCGACTAGGATACCGCTGGGCCCGCCTACGCACCAAGTATACCTAGTATCCCAAAAAGCCATTGAATTGCCCCTGGTTGTCCTACCCATTTGTTATATATATCTTATTCCCACCTTGTTTTATTGCTCTTTCTCGAAGGTATTCCGGGGCGCTAGACCTCATTTTCTTTGAAACGCTTATTCAACGTGAGTCGGTTCACCCCTTTTTTGTTCATAACAAACAGCTTCAAGGTTGTTTTTGGGATTTCTACTCCCTCTGGCGACACGAGAACGAAGCCAATCCTGGATCCTCCTAAATTGAGAGCCCCAAAAAAATAGAGCTTCCAGAGGCAAGCCGAAGCGGATAATGTTTCTTCTAAAGAGTAAGTAGTATCTCTGAGTAGTCTATCAAAGCACAACGAGAATGGCTCTGACTAAGCATCTGGTGAGGGATCAGCTGTGAAGCTAGAAAAGTAAGATGAGGAAATAAGGGTCTTGTTTGTAGACTGTATCATGAGATGATGGTTGATACTTACAACTCTCTTGGTCTACCGTACTGATAAACAGACGGTAGACTGAAACTGTCATTCATTATATGGAGGTGTTGACCAACTAAAGCAAAAACGAAAGAAAGAACGTGCCGTGTTTGGCGCACACGGCGCGGTAGAAGCGTCAATGTAGCACGCGTGCATTACACTATGCAATACGAAATTCCTAGCTTACTTGCCCTCTCTCTTCCTTCCCCGAGCCGAGCCTAGATTGATGAAAGAGTACAGGGATGTGAACCTACGGCTATCTATTCCTGCTTGACTTCATAAGAGAAGGGGGTGGGAGACAAGGGAAAGCAAGCAGGAAGAGCCCAACCTTATATCCCTGCTTGCTTCACACCAATCGGGATTTCTTGAATACTGACATTCTGCCAACGAAGGGAGCCGCGGAGAATGACTGTCAGTAAGGGAACAACAACAGTAAGATCGGTTCGGGTAGAGCGAGCCCTGCCCTTTCTTCCTTGCGTATTCACGCATCGGTAAAGTCCTCCTTAACTACGAAATGAGATTCAGGACACGATCGGAGAGCGGAAAACCTTTCTCGGCATTATGTGTGAGAGAGGGGAAAGCCCCTTCAACAAACCAGTCACTGTGGTGGCAAATTCAGTAAGATCATTGGGTCAATTCAATGTCCCACCCTACGGAAAGCAGGAAGGGGGGGTGTCTGATCTGAGCCCATCTTCTTTCCATTTGCAACTTCATCCCACTTGATGCTTCTAGCGCCTTCCTAACCTAACCTTGAACCGTCTGATCTGGTAGTAATCTCACTCGCATCTTCTTGAAAATGCACCCCGTCACATTGAAAGATTTTCATCTGACTAGCAATCGAAAGTTCCTACTGCGTGTGCCGGATCTCATAACATAAGAGCATACCTGGATGGACAGTCCCCTTGTCCATTCGCCCCTGCGGAAAAGCACTCCTCTGCGCACCGACCTTGACCCTACCGAGTGAACCATATCGTACCGAACTGTACCATACCAAGCCGGGGTTGAAAGATAGCAATCAATCTTAGATTAATGAAAGAGAACAGCACGGGAATAAACCATACCATAGGGGACATTCCTGCTTCAGTCAATCAGAAAGACAAAGAATATTCATTTCCTCTGTTTCATTTGAGACTTATTCATTAGCCTCAAAAGCCCTATCCTCATTCCTTGGTGTTGGAATTTATGAAACTACAGTCTCCGCTTTTGGTCTGCTCTTCTTTTGAATAAGTTGTATAGTCTGATATGATCTTTCCCATCGCTGAATGCTTACTTATTCACTAGATTCCTGCTGCTCTCATTGTCAAGCAAAGACATGCGGATAAGCTTCAAGCGAAGAACAGAGCGTCAGCCCTGCCTTAAGAGTCAGAGAGCGGGTAAGATTCCACTACCCCTGATTTGCCGACAGACAATGCCAACCCTTATCGTTCGATGATAAAGTACCTTCCTTTCATACTAGCTAATAAGAGAGAGAGTTACCAATCCTGAGACTGGTTTTCCCAAATGCCAAAGCAATGAACTTGGTACTTGACAGGCTGGCTTTTTTTCCAACTCAACCTCTAGTGCCTCTACTGGCCAAGCAACTAATCTCCATCTACAAGGGGCGAAGTGGGACCATTACCTGCCTATTCAAGTCGTCCCGTTCTCCCTAGCGAGCAAAGCCCAGACAAAGAAGACTGTCCCGCTTATTGATTAGGGCTATCCCCTCCACCCGGGCTTAGAGGAACTCACTCTTTGATCAGCCCAAGAGACAGAACTAGCACTCCGCCCTATGAAAAAACCTTCACTTGCGACTGTAACCGCTCCCTGAAAGGAAGGTTTCTTCTATAAACCGTCTTGCCTTCCTAACCTTGAGATTGATTTGTCTAATGCCTGTTTAGAACAACTACTGCTCCCGCTACCAGTCCGCCTCTTCCTAGAGCTCTCCTTCCCCTATACGGAATGGATACTCTATTTGGTCAAAGTCACTTGACTTGAACTGAAACGCATCGCATTCCACAACCGAACGACAGGAACTCTTTTTTCGGCACTTTCACTTTTCTTTCAGAACCTCTGCCTCTGTCTCTTTTTAAGCGAGTTAAGCTTGCTTTCCGGAAAAGACTCTTTTGAATCTGTGGCTAAGCCGAGTGCCCATCCACTGAATGATCTGTTTGCAACTTTAGCTCTACTCACGAGCCTAACTGAAATCTTTTTCTAGACAAGAAGTTTTCTCTAAGCTTTTCCGTTTGACAAGCGGATCAGCTCGACCTACCGCTGTAATTAGACTGGCTGGACTAGCTGACTTATTTGATAAGATTTAGCAATGAAAAAGCGGTAGTTTCTATGTACCTGGTGGTACCCGCCGGAATAGATTATTTATTCAAGCAGCCATCCCAAGCTGGAACTGTACTTCACTTCACTGGCTTTACTAATGTAACCTTCCGAGTACCACTTTTCATTATAGCCAGGTCTAAAGATCAACACAGATAAGACTACAGTTAGTCTCGCTTCTATTGTTGTCCAAGAATTGGTTTATAAAGCCACAAAAACCTAGTCCACTCGCTATGGGTGTGCAGCTCAGATGGTAGAGCACCGGGCTCTTAGCCTTACGGTCTGGGGTTCAATTCCCCTTACACCCAATGGATTCCAGGCGCTTCCTCTCTCATGTCAGCATTCTCACTTCTTGGCCCAAAATGAATGGGATAGGTATGGTTGAGGAAGGAGGAGGAAAAAGGCGTATCTTTGCAATAGGAAACTATATCAATCAGCGTCTTTTCTTTTGCGCTCGTATCATGACTGGTTGATGGCGGTTTTACGCCGGATACCATGTGATGGTACCTTTCTTTCATCTGCGAGGGTCCTTTGGCCCAATGAAAAGGGTTTAATGACGTCTAACGTTTTGATCTAAAGTCGGCGACAGACCGATGGCCGTTGACTTTGTTGATGGCTGTCATGTCGTTCTTCTTTGGTCCTTCCTTAGCGGGAGCGGTAGTTCAGTCGACACTGGGGTACAACACGTTCTCAGTGTTGCCACCGGCCGTAAAGCGCCCAAGTGCCGTGTGCTTTGTGAGTGGACAACCCCTTGGATACTACTAATCCTGACCTCTATTCAAACTTACCCATCATATGGCAGTGTGGATGGCAGCGGAACGGCTTTCTCCCGCTTGCCGCTTTAAGGCCTATGCTGTTTTAGGTGATGATATAGTTATCGCCGACAGTAGGCTTGCCTCAGAGTATGCGTCGATATTGGATGATTGATTTGGGCTCTCGACAGAAATCCCTTATTTATCTCCAATACAGGAGCTTTCGAGTTCGCTAAGCGGTTCTTTGTGCGTGAAGGTACTCGTGACCTGTCACCTGTATTAGGGCACGTCATCATGTCCAAATGGACTATAGGCCTGGCTCTCCTTCGGGATAAGTACAATATAAATAAAGCGTACTTGCCCGTTTAGGTGGAGCTGGGTATCGAACGCTTAGTTCGCTTCCGCACCGGCACCGGCGTTCTCGCAGACGGGAACGCTTTAGAGCGGTCATGGGAAAACCTGGCCGAACCCTTGAAATCAATCCAATGGCGGATCGGTTATTCATTCCATTGACCCCATCTGATCTGACGAACGGCACAAGAGATCAAAGCGGCAGAAGAGAAAGGAAGGCCCATCTAAGGTTTCGCGTAGCCCCCGATTACTCTTAGCATGGACGAGGAAAGGCAAGCTAGTAAACCGAAAGGAACTGACATAATAGATGGGCCCTATCCGCACGAAGAGGGGATTTCCGTTTAGTTTAGGGTGCTACTCTTTGACACAGATGTGGGACTTGATTAGCTCCTATTAGACGTTAATGTCCGATCAATAGCAATAGTGCTGTGGCACTTCTTCTGACTTTCCTGTTGATCATAACTTCTGGAGGATTTGATATGGATGTCACTTGCTCTAGAATCAGCAGTTTAGTAATAATAGAATAGGATAGGAATTCCCGGTCTTAGCATGTTAGCATACGGAATTTCCGGTGCAGGCCAACTCGGAAAAAAAAGCCCATAAGTAGGACGAGGTAAAATGGCAGGATTGAGATGAGATTGGATTTAGGAATGGACAAAAAAAAGGCGCCCTGCCTAATTCGAATTTCTTTTTCGAGAAAGCTCAATCCATCTTTGATAGGAAACGACAAATACTCTTCAAGATGGAGGAGCTTGAACCGGGTAGGGGCTGGCTTCTCAACGGGGCCCAATTTTTCAAGACACAAAAGAAAAGGGCCGAGACTCTTCTTTGAGTAATCTCACTAAAATCGTAGAAAGGATTGAGCGCGATGGTCACAATAGCCCCTTCTTTGCCCATTTTTCTCTTTCGAAAAGAAACCACCGCCCTTGCTTGAAGCTTATCTATAGCCCTTTTTCAAGCTCACCCGAAAGAAATGCCCTAGACTTGATACCCCTTAACTCTATCGTTCGGGCCTATCTGAGGATATTCCCTCACTTGCTCGATCACTCTCTCCAATCCAATAGAACAGCCTTCGGTTAGTCCTATCTTAAGGCCTCCCGCACTGTAGCTATTCGAAATACGGTTAGACAACTGGGTCTATCGTTTGAGTTGTGCGCACCCCGTCCAAGAACGAGAGAGAAGGTTAGCTTCTTACTCATTTTGTATCATCTTATATAGTCTTCGAGTCAATATGGGTTCTCATTCTTCTCTTTGTCTCAAGGATCGGATCGAACAACCAGCGCCCAAAGTGCCTCACGCGGGCAGGTCTACGTTGGCATAAAAAAAGGGATCGGCCCGTATCAAATCTCAGGGGGCAAGGAAGCAGAGAAAAGATCGAGAAGGAAGGAGCAAGTCTTATGCCCAAGAGAAAAGGAACGTGGGAAAGAATCTACGAGGAATCCAGGAGCGAAGGAAACCTAAGGGAGCTTTTTTATCAGATTTACGCAGAAAGAAAGAAAAGGAATGAAACTCGCTTAGCGCTTGTGCTAAGGTAGGATTTCAGCTTCCAATCGGGCCTTATTCCCTTCAAGGCTCTAAAATCAAAGAGATTTTGAAACAACATTGATTAATGAAACGCTGGAACCCTTCTTGAGCTATGCCTCGAAGGGTGATCTCTTGCTTCTACAACGTCGTTGCTACGCCTACCGTAATACGTAACCTGTCGGTCTTCATTCCTTCTAACCCTTGAGCTTCCTAAACGGTTGAGAAACTACCCACCTAGGACTCTGAGGTGAGCTTCCGGCTTCATTCTACCTATCTAAAGAGCTGTCTTACGCTAGCTACTAGGGGAAAGCCATAGTGAAAGCCGATTGCTACTTTCTTGCCTTGGGTGGATTGGTTTTCATAGCCCTACCAGGGGAGTAGGCATTAACGGTCGAATAAGCAGTGATTCCTGCTCGGCACTTGCTATAGAAGAAGGAGCAGTTAGCTCTAACGGGACTGAAGTCACTTCAGGGGTTAGCTCCGCGTTGAAAGAATAACGGCAGCTAATGAATCCGCATCTGTTGGAGGAATGGTGGAAGGGATCGATCCCATATCCGGTGAAAGGCCAAGGCAATAAAGAAGAAAGACCAGGCGCAAGGCCAAAGGCAGCATAGTATAGAAAAGCTCTTACTGATTCAAGTCTTGGAGGAAGGGCAGCTACTAGAAGAGAGGGCCCCGGCAAAGTCAGCATCTTACCTGGAAATTTCCTTATTAATAGAACCCAACTCGGCAAAGTCCTTAGAAAAGGCCGACGTCCCATCAGGCAACCTCCTCTTCTTTGATTCCGTGCACGAGTAAGTACCCGAAAATCTACGAGAAGAAGAGCGGGGAAAGCTGCCTTATGTAGTTACCTGCTATTTCATCGAGATTAGCGAATTACGGTAGAAGATCTAATAGAATTCGAATCTGGTTCGAGGAGCCACCTTCTTTGCTATTAGTTTCAATATCTGCTGCTTTTGTGCCAACCCTCAACGAAGGAAGAACTCTGGGGAAGGAAGGAACTTCCGGATTGACTTCTGTATGAGTTTTTCCCAGCTCAAGGCACCGATCTGCTTATTTAGAAAGCTAGAACGGAGAGGGAACAAACGGTTAAATATGGTTTGCTGGTACAGAATCCGTTGCTATTGGACTTGGCAAGTAAGCCCAGAAGGAAGAAGTCGTAGCTGTTACCGCTCCGTGGGCTTCTTCTTAGTCTGCTCGAAAGGAAAGGAAAGGAAAGCGTTTGAAACTTAAGTAGCTTTCGTGTTTCGCTCTTTCACTCGGGAAAGTAGCTTTCTTCGCACCTCTCCCGAACCCTTGTAAACAGGGTCAAGCAGCTTCTACCCTATTGGTGATTCCTTCTACACCTTCTACAACTCTGTCTCGACTTCGTTCTGAACCTTGACAGTCGAGACTACGTACCTTGCCAGAGAATCTTTCTTCGTTGCTCTCGTAAACGCATATTCTATCCCTATCCTTTAGAGTCGAGTATATTCTATCCCTATCCTTTAGAGTCTTTCATATTTTACCCTCTCGTAAACGCATATGAAATTCCGATCCAACAAGCAACGGCCGAGCGCGCTAGCGCGAAAGCCGTTGCGCGTTAGCAACGCGCATCCGTTTTCTTGCTCCTTCTACACCCGATCCTTCGAGTGGCTTTGCTCCTTCCCTTGCTTCGCTCCTATTAAACAACAAGGTAAAGCAGCATTCATATTCAGTCTCCTCTTCCATTCTTAACTTAAAGTGTACCATTCAGAAAAGGTAGGGTTACAGGGCGCTCTGAGGAGGAAAAAGGATTCTAAATTAATTAGTAGGGTAAGACCCTTATTAGGCCCCCTTTTCTTTTGCCTAGTTTGGTTCGCTAAGTCAATTGGTTTTAGCGATAAGCCGATTGGTCTCCACGCCTTCTTCAGGCATTGCGGGCTGCTGCTGGTTAAGCGATCGGGAAGTAATTGCGGTTAGGAGAGAGCGAGTCAGCTCATGCCGATGTTTCCAATCAAAGATATCTTACTACTTTAAGCGAGCCAGTGAAAGCGAAAGCATATGCGTACAGGTCAAGTTCACTACTAGCTGATGTCTAGGCCCCCTGCCTGGTACTCCAGTCTCATTGCGTACCGTCTGCATCTTCTAGTTGCTGTATCGGTATATTCTATAGTTGCTGTATCTACATAGTCTACTACTGGGTATGAAACCTTTTCCTCATCAGTATAGTAGTCTCTAGCCGTAGCTCTTATAGGGAAGGAGCTCTTATTAGTATAACTAGACGAAACAGAAGCCGAAAAACCTTGACATTTTCCATCTTCAACTCCAGGTAAGTGAATTCCATATCTATAGTAGGAAATGTCGCATCAACCTTCCTCTCCATCTTCTGTAATAGTTCCGAGGAATACGAAAGAACTTATTATTGATAGTACTGTAAAGTCAATAGTAGCTGTTCTAGCATCAACAGCAGTATCGGAAGCTGAAACAACATCATAACTATTTACATCATAAACGGAAGTAAAATCACCTTCAATAGGAGAAGAAGTAGCTTTCGAAGCGGAAACCATTCCATCAGAAAAAAGTACTGTGAATTCCACTCCTCTAGGCTAATTGGAATCGGAATTCTGGATACCTACCAGAAAGACGAATCCAATCGATCGGATTCAGGTCATTATGCCTTGACAACAGCAGTGGGAGTCCCGGAATATGGTTTAGCATCAAAGGCAACCCTTCCAATAGTCTCGAAATCAGAAAGGAAACCTTAAATAGGTGGCATAAGCCGTAGGAAAGGGGATGACTCACTAGTCGTGAGGCATGAACGATATATAACACTTGCACTTAACTATAGGTGCAGTAGAATAGGAGTTACCTTACCTTGAGGGTGTGATATTCCTGTCCACTATAGTAGGTGCGGTCCGAAGGAGCTGTAAATGGTTGAGTATCAAAAGACTTGACTCCCGCTTATTCAAGACTCGCTGTAGCAGGTAAGTCATTCTCTCTTCAGTAGCAGCTGATCCAACAACCAATTCAAGACCATCAACGGACTCATAAACAGAAGTATCAACGCTTGGTGTGCCATCAGAAAGGGATGGTTCAAAGTCCCGGTCTATACCCGCATCAAATCAAGTAAATGAAATAGCATCAAAGGCAACTCTTTCATCAGAGGGAGAATAGCCAGTACTTTCAGATTCATCAACAGCAAGAGCAACTCCTTCTTCGGAGCCTGGAGATGCCTTTTTTCAGATACCGATTCAGACTCTTTTCCTGCAACTATAGATGCCTAAGGGCAAGATCCACTACTTTTTTCCGCTTTGAATAAGCTCCTGTATCACCTCTTTACTTTGAGTGCGATACTTAGACTATAAATCTTGAATTAGCAGTTGATAACCCAAGAGGAGATTCCTCAGCTAATTCATTTACTTACGAAAGATAGTATTTACTTGATGAAATTCACAGCTACTAGTAAACTACCTTAGCAAGGCTATAGAACCAGTACTTTCATCATCAGCTCTAGCTCTACCAAGTACTGTAAATTCATTAGTTATAGTAGCTGTTAATTCAACTCAAAATGAACGGAAATACTATAAGTAAAGTGAGGGTCGACGTAGTTGAGTAGAGTCCTTCTAGTAGTACTTCGAAGTAATAACCTACCATTGGTAGAGCAATATCCTTTACTAGCAGTTCCCTAATAGCTGTTCTTATTCAATCTTTACTAGTAGCTGTATTAGCAGTGTAAGTAGCTGTTTACTAGTTCTATAGTAATAGCAGTTCCTAGTTAACGGTTGAAAGAACTCTTTATTCAACCGGTTGACTGATTAGTAGCTGTAGCTCTTCAACTCTAGTACTTTACTACAGGCTACTAAACTAGATCACTCATGAAACCTTTGAAACTTCTGATTCTCATTAGTCAAGCTTTCTATTATTTCAAAGTAACTAGATATAATTGAAATTGACTACTTACTGTCTTCTTTGAACAGCTAAGCTACTAGGAAGTAGGAACTAAGAGCTCTTAGGAAGAGATACTAAACCAATAGAAAGAGTAGGTTACTTTACAAAGTAACCTTCTCTTTTTTACCAGCTCTCTCTTGCATCTCCAGAGTTCCCTTTCGGAACTCATACAAAAACCCTCGTCTTCGCTGTCTTTGCTGCTTTTGACTTCCCTGCCCTTGCGAGTGGTGCAAGTCTGAGCGCCTGGCTCCCACTACTTCTGAGTCAGTGAGGTGGCGTAGAACTCAAAGTGATGTCATAACTTCTTTTCCTCATTTCGTAAAGTCTTGTCGTACTACGTGAGTCCTCGCCGTACCATTACCCCGCTCCAACTACTGATGAATGAGTCAGTGAGTGAAGTACGGATTGAGGAGCAAGGTGAGTACGTACGATCAGTAAGTGCAAGTGTCTCCGTTGACCCCACACACAACTAAGGCAAATGAAGAACAGTAGTTCGCAACAAGCTAAGCCAATCCTCCAATCGCCTGAAGTCATTTTTTTTTTTCATTTGATTGCTTGAATGGAAATCGAATAAGAAGTTCATCCGAATCATGAACGAGTGACACGCGTGGAAAGGGGAATCGAGCAAGTCACAGCACAGCGTAGTCTTATAGCAATCTTATGAAGTAATCCCTCCTATCCGTCGCTATCAGTTAGTCTGTATAGTGTACTCTAGCTATCTCCAATTCTTAGTAAGAGGTCTCTTTATACGCTATATGCTTTGAAGAAGTTTCTGTCTCTGCCTATGCCATAGGTAAAGATTAGTAGAGGGTTTTCCTTTATATTCTGGATGCTTTCTTATGTGCTGGTACGGGAAAGTGCTGTACAGGTAGAGTAGTACATGCCTATGCTGGAAGAGTTTCTCAAGTCTTTGACTTTGATTGAGTATAGGGCCAGCTTCATGGTCTTTTTTAACCTGATTCCAGCCGTAGTTTATTGTCTGTTAGGTCGGTAAAACTGTCCCTGTAGCTAAAGTAAAGACACGAGTTACCGTTCTAGTTCTATTTTTGTAGACCGGATGGGACCTAAAAACTCTCTACGTTCGTACCTGCAGCTAACAAGTAAGAAGTATCCCCTGAATCCGAGTTCGCTGTTCTAGTTCAGGACAGTATGGGACCTCTTGCTTAGGACTTTGGAAGCGAGCAACCAACCCACGCCCAATCATCTTCTGAGCTCTGGTCTGCGACTAGAGAATATCTTTCGTACTTTCGTTTAGAAGGGAAGCTAAGGGTCTGAAAGAGGGCGGCTATCCTTAGAATACTTCCGGGAAGCCCTATCTTCTTAGACATCGAAATCGAAAGCAAGAGAGGAGCTCTTCTGGTCCCGAACCAACAACTGGCACACAAAAAACTCTTGATTAGAGCCTTCCATCTTGGACTCGTCTCTGTCCGTCTACTTATAGCCCCTCCACTGATTCTATTGATATATTATTCCCACCTTCCTTCTTCAACTCCAGGATATGACTTTCTTGCTGTATTAGTTGCTCTAGTATACGTAATAGTAGCTTTCAAGCATAGCCTTCTTCAGTAATAGTGACTTCTGTATCGGAAGAGTCAACTCCAGGTAATGTAACAACAGGTTATTCAATACTAGCTTCAAGCATTCCCTCATCAGTAGCGGATTGGTTTATACAGGGCTGGTGAAAGTACTGGTAATGCATGAACTTCAACTGTTTCATTAGCTACTATAGTAATTGCAGTGAAACCCCTCCTGTATATTCCATAGCATTCCTTCTTCAGTAAATGAAATAGAAGCTCTTCCTTTAGTTGCAGTAGTATCTGTTATTGAAACCATTCCCTCTTCAGTCAATGAAATAGCACGATCGGGAGAAGCTACCTTGACATCATCAAGGGACTCGGAAACCTTACTATCTGAAGTTGGATCGGCGGCATCAGCAGCTCTAATCATGGGTTCTGGCCCTCTTATCGGGGCTCCTAGCTTCCTTATGTCCGTCTTCTGTCGCTCTTTCGTCCGAGGTAGCTGGTATATAGCTCTAAGTATCCTCCGAAAGCTCATAGTAGTCCGAATATCGGGCTTACCTAACTCTTTTGCGATTGCCCGGGGTGAAATGAAGCTATTCTTTGTATCAGTAGTGTACGCGATACGGCGCCACGAATCCCGACAATGGTTAATTGATTGGTCGGTATACCATTCGGCACGAAGAGCTTTTTCTATTTTTCATTCCAAATCGAACTGGGCATCAACAAGCTTTTTTTCATACTTTTTTTCTATGCGACCATATCAAAATCAAATTATCACTAAGTTGCTGTTGGCGCTCTTCATCTTCGAGCAACGGTGGTGATCATCGCGTCAAAGTCGGTAGCTGATAGTTCAAGAATCGGAAACTCCGCCGACAAGGACGGTGAACCCCTCTCCCGACCGTGAGAGTCTTCGCCTGCAATTGAGGAAGAAAAGAGTCCGACGAAGAAAAAGCTTCAATTCACAACCTAGGATAGCTAACGCTACCTTGCCTGAAGACATGGGATTGCCGTAGAAGTCACATGCCGAGGGTCCGAAGGAGTGGAATTAGTTGAAGTAGAAGAAGCTTCAAGCATACCCTCTTCAGTATAGTAGCATATAGTTTACTTTCTTTCAGTTGAGAAAGCCGAAAGAAGAGCTAATTCTATAGTACCAGGTGAGGAATCTAGTAAAGCATGGGATTCTTTTCCTTCTACTGATGGTAGCCCTTCATCCACTGATAGGTCTTTAGCTGATGAAGATAGGTCAGGGAGATCGAAAGTAGCCTTTAAGGATTAGTTCGTAGAGAAGGTAATTGAATACCTAGGTAAGTCAATTCCACTTATTTAGTATCTGTATCGGAATACTTGACTCCTGGTAATGAATCCACAGCTTGGGGCATTCTCGGGGAAGTCAATACCTAAAGTAAGGTGCAGTTGTTGCAGTAGCTGCTATACCTTCTCCTGTAAATACCTTTGGGTTCAACATTCTTTGTAGTACTAGTTACAACCTTTCTCTTCCTGTTGACTTTGAAGATAAACCTTCCCCAGATGGAGATGGCGAATGTAATAGCTCAACAGGAATGCATGCTATTTGACTTGCTTAAAAGCCTTCCTATAAGAGAGAAGGACGAAGGCATAGAATAGTTGGCTATGGGGCAGTGATATAAAGGACTAATAGAAGCTAAGCTCTCTTGATTGATGTTTAGAAGGAGTTACGTATTCCCTATTCACTCTATACTCTTTCAAATACAGCTTTAGCTACATGCGTGTACTCTTTCCTTAGGGTGCTATACAATTGTAATCTATCTATTATATTGGTTACGAATAGATACGTATTGATAGGACTTATCTATGGCCTTGGATGGTGGTATATAATGTATAACGTAAGCACAGTCTAGTCTAACTCAACTCCTATAGTAAGGTGATAGCCATATTCTCTTATACGTTTACGAGGTAAAGAAGCAGAAAGCGAACAAGGGGTAGTTCAATACAATAGTTGAAGTAGTTGCCTATTCATCTACTGCTCCTATACTTAAGTGCAAGTTCTCTCTCTTTTCAAGAACGAGTCCCTTTCCGGCCCTAATTTTCGAAGTGAAAGAAAGGCACTTCGTTAAGGCGAGCAGGGGTTCCGCCTGAAAAGGAATAGAGAGTCTTTTACTTGGAAACTTTTTATCTATTCTTATTTTCTGACTTATATAGGATGTTTATCAATTTGATACAGACGAGTGACGTCCGCTCTTTCTTCAAAAAGGGAAAACTCCAACCATGGGATCTAGGCTTCGCCGACTGAGAATACTTGCTAGCGGCTCCGGCCGCATTGACGATAGTCCTTCATTGCGACTGAAATTGCACGATCAAAGTGTCCGTCCATTCGGTAAGTCAGCCAGTCGTCATCTTATCTTGCACGAGCATCGTCGTCCCCATCACTTCCTCATCCTCAACCTCTAGAGGAGTGGACTTCTTTGTCTGTTCTTACTTTTGCTCTTACTTCTTCTCATCTAAGCATTTGCTTCGGCCTACAAAAGCTCGGCCGAGCGGGGAATATCATAAACTCGAACAAGACCAGGGTCAGCCGACCTAGAAGAAGACACAGATACAGATAGGTCAACAGATTCAGAGGTAGACTTGTCAAGCGACACAGACACAGGTACATAAGGAATCACATCATCACCTCCTTCTTGCTTCTTCGCGGACTTATTTTGTCTCGGCTAAGGATCAAAGACCACTGATGCAGTCTAGAATAACTAAAAAAGCCTCATGGCCAATGGGAGTCTGTGAGTTTCCCAAATGGAGGTAGACCGCCAACAGCACGCACTTGCAGTAGTCTCAGAATAGACTTCTGCCTCGTCCCAAGTTAAAGTTAGTGATTACAGGTGGCGGAAAATCCTCCATCAAATGACAAAAGATGAGGGCTGCACGAGATATATGTCTATTATTGACGATTTAGAAAGAAATGGTGCAGAGAGCGACAGCTTCAAGGAAATTCTCAAGATCCTTGAAGAATACTTTCCCTAAATTGATTTTTCTTCTTTGCATCAGAGGTAATCCATTCCATCTTTGTATGTATTAGGTTCCGGATTCCGTACGATAGAATTTCATCGACAAAGTCCGTGAAAAAACGACGGAGGACCATATCCTTTTGGTTTCACACTGTTCGGAAGAGATTTCCATGTTGGCATCCATGTCATTCTCTGCATAACGGGAATGGTGGCCAACCAGGGTAAGTAACGCTTGTAGAGCCGAAAATTATTTATCTCGGGGACTACTCGCATTATTTTCTCGTTATCGATAGGCTGACTTACAATGGATTCAAAAGTCTGCCGACTCACTTTGCCAGCGAAATCCGCTTAGACAATGTGAACCATGAGAGATACAACTTCACGAGACGATTTGCCCGATCATCCTTTACTCTCATCCCTCTTCTATGGTGAGTGCGATTGGAACCGGTAAGTTGCGTCGGATCAACATCGGGATTCGAATCCACTGCGCAACTAAGTCAACGCCTATTTGCTCTGGATCTACTGGCCCGGACGCTTGAATCTATTCCACCGCAAACAACCGAATATACTACTGCTGGATCTTCCGCTGCTTCTGTTGTTATTGCTCCCACCTGTCACTACGCCACCTCAGCAGCTGGGACTGGAACTGGAGACTACAAGCCTAGAGAGTTCTTTAGGATTTGCCCCCCCTGCCGACGCCCGGGACGGATCGACGAAGGGAAGGATTGCATAAGAACTATCGGCCCAAGAAGTCCATAAGAAAGCTTTGAGTGATCGGGCGGGCTCGGAAAGTCGAGTCGACCTTGAAACGAGTCCAGCAGCACCCCCTTACAGACTCTATTTATTGGTAAACCGGTCGGGAAGATAAAGTTGATGCCAGATCGAGAGGAGGGGCAACCGCTCCTACAGCCGTATGAATAGAATCTATCGACAAGTCGAGCCTACGTATACGTTAGAGCAAGACGAGATAATCCCAGTCGAGCACTTGCTCTCTTCCGCCGCTTACAGTAATGGCACTAAGCCAAGGTTTCTATGGATTCAGTCCAGTGGAAAAATACATATATTAGGTCAATTAAGTTAGTAGTGTCACCGGTCAATCCCTGGGAAACTAGCGAGTCCGTCCTTAAAAGCCCTAGAAATTGGGTCCTAGAAGCCTTATCTACTTAGACATCGAAATCGAAAGCAAGAGAGGAGCTCTTCTGGTCCCGAACCACTAGTCTTTAGCAGCTCTATTCGATAGATGTGGATTGACAGATTATGGGTCCCTAATTGGACAGGTGGCTAGCACTACTACGACTGGCACTATGACTCGTTGGAAGTGCCTCGTCATACCCCTACGGAAGTTCCCTTGGTCTGACCTCGGGGTCACATTAGACTGGCGCTGCTATTACGGCTGACACTGCTACTTGCACTACTAATAGCTCGAACTCGGATTGGGGGCACGCAACGCAGGTATTTATCGCTGCTTTCTATCTAGTAGTACTGGTTCCGAACTCACAATCAATCTGAATCCATTCTATCTTACAAACAACTAAGCAGTAACCCCAACTATTTATACAAATAAAAGGGGAAGGAACTTAACGACCCATTTGGCCCCGTTCTTTAAGAAAGAAAAGAACCGGATGAATTCAAAAGGCTTCGTGCCTATCGTTTGCCCCAATGATGGCCTTTCTGATCTGATCTGTTTTCCGAGAAGATTCTAAATCAGAGACTTACATGCTTCACTTTGTCTTGAAAAGCTAGTTAATAGTTCTTGGGAATCTAATTCATTGAAATTCCGTCCAGTAAGATAGAAGAATTCGAAATCTCCAAAATAATAGATAGGAATATCGCAAATAGAGCCATTGCAATACCCATCAAAGGAGTAGTTCCCCACCCAGGAGCTAATTCTGAAGTCAACGGTTTCAATAAATCCCCTACAATAGTTCGTCTTGAACCAGATCTAGAACTACCCTCAACGGTTTGTGTAGCCATAAATCCTATTTTATATTCATTGAGATCTGTTGACTTTGTATACCATTCCGTTGTAAATAAATGATCTTAGCATAGATCCATTGTGGTCTTACAACTATATAATAATGGAAAAACACTAGTTGCCATCTTTATATCTCGATATCTCGTTTACTTGTAAGTTTGACTGGGTACGCCCTTTATACTTCTTTTGGGCAACCCTCTCAACAACTACGAGATCCATTCGAGGAACACGGAGACTGGTTGAAGTAATGAGATACAGAAAAATCATTTCGTCTTTTTAGTTGGAACTTTAGGCGGTTCTCGAAAAAAGATAGCGAAAAAAATGATTCCTAGAGTTGAGACTAAGAGGAATGTATAAACCAAAGCTTCCATAGATTCGATCGTGGTTTACAATTATAGCTTCCATACCTGTTTATTTGAGATCGTCTCCCGGATAAAGAAAGAGCAAGGTAAGAGTAAAAGAAAAGACAGCGATTCAAATCAAGATTTTTCCGATTCAGCAATTCATGAAAAGATGAATCGAGGAAAAACTTATGAATGGACCAGCTACAAGAAACGACCTCATGATAGTCAATATGGGACCTCACCACCCATCAATGCACGGTGTTCTTCGCCTCATCCTTACTTTGGATGGTGAAGATGTTATTGACTGTGAACCAATATTGGGTTATTTACACAGAGGGATGGAAAAAATTGCAGAAAACCGAACAATTATACAATATCTACCTTATGTAACCCGTTGGGATTATTTAGCTACTATGTTCACAGAAGCAATAACCGTAAATGGTCCAGAACAGTTGGGAAATATTCAAGTACCTAAAAGAGCCAGCTATATCAGAGTAATTATGTTGGAGTTGAGTCGTATAGCTTCTCATCTGTTATGGCTTGGCCCTTTTATGGCGGATATTGGTGCCCAGACTCCTTTCTTCTATATTTTCAGAGAAAGAGAATTAGTATATGATCTATTCGAAGCAGCCACCGGTATGAGAATGATGCATAATTTTTTTCGTATCGGGGGAGAGCAAGAAAACGGCTGCGCGTTAGTAAGCTAACGCGCAACGGCTTTCGCGCTAGCGCGCTCGGCCGTTGCTTGTTGTATCAGGAGTTCAAGAGCTAAAAGCTCAGCTAAGCTGCTTTCTCATATCTCAAACTCAGGGAAAGCCTTTATCAACTCTTTTCCCACGTAATCTGATTCAATTCGTTTTGATAGAGTTCTTTCTGCTCTATTTGAGTTTATTGATTTCCCCAGTGAAAGAGGTGCTTTCCGCCGAGCAAAGAGGTTACGAGGCTCATAAAGAAGGAAAGGAGAGGATCAGAGGTATACAAGGAATCTTAAGTAAAGGAGAGGAGGAAAGGTACGCAGGCTCGACGAGAAGAGGTGAGGATCAGAGGATCGGGAGCTTTGTTTGCTTCCTTTCTTGTAGAAGAGGTGCGAATATACTCTTTTGTAAAGGTTCCTTCCACAGGAAACTCGAAAGGAGAGGAAATGGAATAGGCTTTCAAGCTTGAAAGAGTTGTAAAGGTGCTCAGCTCAGCGTCAGACCAATGGGTACCTAGTCTTTCCCTCTATTACATCAGGTGCAAAAGCAGCTCTTAAGTAAAAGAGAGGTGTAGCTGGTGAGGTTAGAAGGATCGGAGAGGATGAAAGCTCGACTGAGGTAACGAAGGAGAGGGAGAGGAACTTTGTCAAGACTGTAAAGGAGAAGAGAGGGTAGAAGCATGAGACAGTAAAGGATCAGAGAGGATAGAAGCCTTATTGCTTTCCTGAGTTTACGAGGTTCAGAAAGAAGCTCGACTGTAAAGGTTCTTCATTTCATATGCTCTTTCAGGAGTTGTAGAGAGGTACGAAGTCTCGACTGTAAAGGTTCCGGAACGAAGAAAGCTTTCTGCCGGCCGGCGGATAGGGTTGAAGCAGCGAGACCGAGCTTCGCCACTTTCCCTTTTCAAAATACAGGAAAATGAACAAAAATACGGGGTTTAATAAAATTAGTGTATATATTAGCAGATGCTTTTGAATTAGATGGAGTAATACGAACATTAAGCGAAGCGCAGCCTATTTCCCTTATATACGATGCGAAGCAAGGGAAGAAAGAAGAAGATCGAGACCATTAAGCGTAATCCCGTTAGCCAATGAAAGGACTACCTTTCGGGGAAGAAAATAAGCGATGCCATTTAGCTGTTGGAGTACGGGCATTAGGAGATTAGGACTCAGGGCATGGCATTAGATTAGGGAAATGCTCTTTTGAACGAATCCTAAGAACAATAGGAATGCTTTCAATGGCCAGAAGGGAGGAGAGGATCCCCGGTTATATGATTGTTGGTTAGGAGTTTCATTGTTAGCAAGATCCCCAGCTATTGAATCTGTTGTCGACTTTGCCAGGTTCTAGGGGTTCCCCTTCTTCTTCTTTCGAAATGGGAAGAATAGCGTAGTCAAAGTAGGCCAAGTCGGTAGCCTTTTCTTCCACTCTTGGGAGAAGGGCATGAGACTAAATAGTTGGCGCCTTAGCTAGGCCCTTTTCTTGCAGTCACCGATCTTCGACCAATCAGTAAAGGGGTGCCTTAGGGTTGATTCCACCAGTGTCTGTTTAGGGTGAGGCGGTCTCGAGTACCCATTCCATTAAAGGTCGTTCGAGCGCATGGGTGACTTCAGCGACAGGTTGAGAGATATCAATAATTGAACAAGCAGGTCGTACCAGATGTCAAATTCAACTAAACTACACAACAATGGGGCGGCCAAGAACAACTACGGTAGAGCGGTTTATGTATGAATGTCTCCCGGTGGACTTTCTTCTTTCTTTTACAAAAGATGCGGATTATTATCTCTCTCGTTGGAGAGGTTCGAAGACGCGAGACAGTAAAGGATAGAAGCTGCTTTCCTTAACAGTCAAGTACTTCTATCCTTGTTAACCTTATATATTCTATTTTGAGTTTACTCGGTTCAAGAGAAAAAGGGAGAGGATAGAATATGCTCGACTGAGGTGTAGAAGGAGCAAGAAAACGGCTTACGGGCTAACGCGCAACGGCTTTCGCGCT